>JAJAGP010001634.1:0-172752 GCA_025084515.1 Ancistrus triradiatus | reverse complement strand
TCTCAGGATTTAATTGAGATTTTCATGGTTGATTAAAATTTTGTTGTTTTAATTGTTATGTTGTTAGTTTATTGTGCAAATCTTGTGATAACTTCTTTTCATTTAGAAAATGTTTTGTTTTGCAAAAAAGGAATTAGCAGCAGATTACCAGTATCCTAGCATTAGCAACCTGGCTAAGTAACATATTTGAGAAACTGTTCCTTTATTCATTTCTCATTTTAGAGGGAATTTTATAGACAATAGAGTGATACAACCAAGCTCTGTGACCAAGCTGTCACGTGACACCAGCTGATGTTAAGTGCTGTTAGCCACACTTGGATGGAGTTTTCATTCTTGTGCTAGCTAAGTAAAGGCCAGTGCATATTGATTGAGCACTCAACTCACTCCTGCTGCTGAGGACAGCCAAGAAACCTGCCTTTGGCTGACACTCCATCACCTATCCTATTCTCCATTCTTGCTGTCCATCTCTCCACCATGCCAATAATGCCTGATGGGCTTTTTAGACCTCTCATCAATATTTAAGCACCCTCCCCACTCATTGACTCAGCAATTATGCCCTAATTGATAAGAGATTGATTAGTATCAAGAGTGGGCAGTACTCCTGTGGTGAGCTAATACAGTGATTATAATTACTTTTCCACCATGAGGTGAGTCATGTGAATTAAATAGATGGCTTGAAAAAAGTGAGACAAAAACAAGACTTTTGCTATAATCCAAAGGAAATTTTGATGAATGTCTAAGAAGGATTTCAATCACCCACAATGTTGAATTGTTTATTAGTTAGTCAACGAGAAATCTTAGAGTCTATGACAGATTTTCCAGTCCATACCACTGTGACTTACTAACAGCTTACTAAGGACTGCAGGTACTTTTAACACAATGAATGACAAACAATATGTCAGCATGATAACAGGTGATATCTAGAGTATATTAAGAATGGATTTTGTCAATCTCAGATCATCTGTACAGGAAAGCCGATGGACATATATGAAATGTTATTTAGATTAGTAAGCTCAGCTATAATGATAGGTAGCTAGATTTTCAGAATGTCAGCAAGTCTAGTACTTTGTGCAGAGTTACTGGAGGGTGCTTTGATGAATTGTTATGGAAATTAGTTCCAGTGGTCAAGGGTAGGTACATTCGAAAAATTATCTTGTAATATTTGATTTCTGCATGCTTTTGTGATGGAGATGATATACGCATGTGTTTTTCAATATGAAATTAGTGGTCAGTGGAAGTAGATCTACAGGGCACCTCAAAAGTATGGAAACACCCATAGAAAATGAAAAAAGTTGGGCAGATGGTGATCCAGTTTTAGACAAAAGCTGTGGGGGAAGAGAGAAACCTGTTTGCCCATGTTATCACCATGATGGGCATCTTGAATGATACCATCTTGAATTCAGCTTTGGTTTTTCAAACAGGAAGGTAGCTGTGTGATACATCAAACTGGAAGTGAATTTTCTACTATACATTATATATTACTTAAGAGCATGTTCCCTCTTGAGATGCAAACAGTAGCTGAATGCACCAAAAGCCAGGAATGCTGAACTAAGACTTCAGCTAGACACAGAAACACAGAACTAGATAAGTAGGGTAATGAGGCCACCACATTGTTCATTTGAGGTCAGACTAAAAAGGAACAACTGAAGAGACAACAGGACATTGCAGAAATGGAATTGATGAGAACGCAAGTTAGTAATGTCCCAACAACAACAGTTGAGAGCAGGGAGGAGATGGAGAGAGGTCCTGGTTCAGAAAGATTGGACCCAATTTCAAACTACAGACCCATTCCAAAAAAATTTGAATATAATGGAAAAGTTGATTAATTTCCATAATTCCATTCAAAAAGTTAAACTCTCATAGATTATAGATTCAGGGCCCACAATTTAAATGATTCCAAGTATTAATTTGTTTATTTTTACATAATTTGGGCTTCTAGCTTAAAATCCACGAAAACAGGAATGCAAAAAATTTGAATACTGTGGAGAAATCAGCCCAAATTTTGCAGGGCATGAATGTTTTAAACTGAGTGTGACACACTAATCATCTACTAAACTCAAAACAGGAGTCACAGCTTCCAAAACCACCACATTCAGACGCATCCGGGAGATGGGCTACAACTGTCGGGTACCTCGGGTCAAGCCATTTCGGAACCTGAGCCAACGTAGGAAGCATCTCAACTGGGCCAAGGAGAAGAAGGGCTGGACCGTAGGCCAAGGTCCTCTTTTCCAATGAAAGTAAAGTGTGCCTTTCATTCAGGAATCAAGGTCCAATGGTTTGGAGGAAGACGGCTATGGAACAGAACCCAAACTGCTTGAGGTCCAGTGTGAAACATCCACAGTCAGTCATGCAATGTCTGGTGCAGGTGTTGGTAAACTCTGCTTTCTTAAATCCAAGGTCACCACAACAGTCTACCAGAATGTCGTAGAGGACTTCATGATTCCTTCTGCTGAGGATCTGTATGGAGATGCAGATTTCATCATCCAGCATGACCTGGCCCCTGTCCATGCCGCCAGAAGCACCAAAGCCTGGTTTGATGCCCATGCCATCACAGTGCTTGACTGGCCAGCCAACTCGCCGAGCCTAAACCCCATTGAGAATCTATGGGGTATTCTCAAGAGGAAAATGAGGGCCACCAGACCCAGCAACAAAGAAGATCTGACAGCAAGCATCAAGGAAATCTGGGTTTCCATAACTCCCAGGCAATGCCACAGGCTGATTGCCTCAATGCCACATCGCATCAAGGCAGTGATTGAAGCAAAGGGATTTCCAACGAAGTACTGAAAATTGACATATCGTTTTGAAAGTACCATATTTTGATTGATTTGACGTGATCCTATTTTTTTTTCTGCAAAAACTGAGAAGTAGTTTGGACTGATTTCTCCTTAGTATTCTAGTTTTTTGAATCCCTGTTTTCATGGGTTTTATGAGTTGGAAGCCCAAATTTTGGAAATTAATCAACTTTTCCATGATATTCCAATTTTTTGGAATGGGTCTGTACATCCAAGCTGACAATTCAACTAAAGAGCAAGAACTCTCATTGCCTAAGCAAAATATCCAGGGCTATAGGTACTCAAGACCTGACCAAAATCATAATTGCCCAAACTCTGATGCAGTTTTGGATCCTTCAGGGTATTACCAGGACAGGCCCCCACCTGACTAGTGTGAAAATCACCAGACACTTGAAAGCCGAGGACACAACTGGCATGCCTCCCAATACGCTCAACCTTGGGGTAAACCAAACTAAAACCTATCCCACCAGGAGCCTACTGAAATAGAGGTGAGGTAAAACTCAGGGCCAGAGAAATTTCCCTTGCAAGAACAATTACTCAGAAATCTAAAATGGTTGAACTGAGTTAGGAACAACTGGAAAACCTTAAAGCTGAAGCTACAGACCTGCTTCCTCAACATACAGCCATATTCTCACACCAGCATCACCTTACTGTGGCGTTAGTCCACCAAACCATTGTAAGTGTGTTGTTTACTTGGTGCTTGTGTCTCCTCTATAAACCATTCCTCTTCTCATCTGTGAAGACCTCCTCAACCGATTCAAACCTCTCATTGATATTAAATGCCTGAAAATCTGGACACAGATCTGCGAGCCTCTGCCAATTGTTCATCCACTAAATCTGGAATCTCAGTATTATGTATTCCAGACCACAGTTTGTGCACCACACAGCCCTCCTAGCATAATTTATTGGTAAATTGGAGGAGTCCACTCACAAGAGCAATCCATGCAAGCTCTGAAAGACAAGCTATGCACAGCATCCTGCCTAGCATAACCTAACTATGACTAAGAGTTAAATCTGGAAGCTGGATTCTCTGGTCCTTGTATGAGCTCTGGTCTGTGTCAACTCGATGCCAGTGATGCCAGGATAATACTCTGGTCAGACAAACCCCACTGCCCATACCAACCAACCATAATTACTTCGAGTCAAATATCTGCAAAGATATAACCACTACATATGTGGATGCCTGCTCCTTGCATCACACAAAAGACCAGATTCAGGAAGGCATAGGCATAGTGTGGCTCTATGACACCCCCAAAGTTCCAGCTCTGAATTCAGTGTTGTGAATGCCAATGTGCACATTATTCATCACCCCCAGGCCTCCGACCAGGTGAAGCATGCCAATCAAATGGTACTCAGTACATTGAAGAAGTATGTTGCATCCAACCAGTAGGACTGGGACATTACTCTAGCACAGTACAGTACCCACAAAACCTAAAATCTCTAAAATTTGGGGGTGGTTCGGTGGGTAGCACTGTTGCCTCACAGTGAGAAAGTCATGGGTTCAATCCCCAGGTTGAGCGATCTGGGTCATTTCTGTATATAGTCCGGTTTCCTCCCACAGTCCAAATACATGTGTATGTTAGGTTAATTGGTATCTCTGTGGAGTGCCCCTAGTGTGTGAGTGTATCTGCCCTATGATGGATTGGTGCCATGTCTAGGGTTGTTGCTCCCTTGCACCATATGCTGCCTTTTTGGATCAAGAGGATAATAAAGTGATTGAATTAATTATATTTCTTTTACATGCTCCTCCTCTTTGAGAACCATTAGAGGGATATCAGCCAACCTTTGTTATGTTATGCATGACAGAGAGAACTCATGTTCTGGTTTGTGTGTGTACAATCTCTCTCTAACACACATTTACACTATATTGTTGTTGTTACTATCATTTCTGTATAAGTATTATTGGTAATATATCTCTATATACTTATACATACATAAACACATGGATCTCTCTCAAAAAAATATATGGCTGTAGAAAAATGTTGCAATGTAAGAATGCTTTCAAAAACAGTGTCAAGTTTATTATAAGTGTTAATAATTTGCTTTTGTCAATTTGTCCTACACATTCACATAATTAGCCATATGCAGGTGCTTCTCGGATAATGATGGCTCAGTGTATTTTACGATGGGAATCCATAAATACACATTCATTATATTTTTGCCACTGTTGGTGAAGATCACTGACTGGCTACAACATCTTGCAATATCAGAGACATGGATTTCCAATTAGAAAATGGAAACATGTGGTGCCCCATTCACTCACTGAAACTGAATCGTTTTAGATTTAGATTTAATTGTTTTAGAGATCATATCTTTACCATTAACACTTGCATCAGAGTGATCCTGTTCAGATACAGGATGATGCTGATCAAGTAATTGCATATTATAGTGTGCATCACATGATGTGAGATACAGGCCATAGTAGCAGGCCTTTAAAATTTTCAAACAAACCCTCCGTCCTCTGCATGGACCACATTTGACTGATGTGATTCCGTGAACAAGAAGGGCAGGTGGAAAGCTGCATGCTACTGTTGATGCTGTTGCGGCGGCTATGCACGGGGGTGCACTGTTGTCACTGAGAGCAGCTGGAAGTGGTGTGGGGTCTGGCACAAAGGTGTGCAGTGGTAGAGATCACTGAGCTGGGACTACTATTCAACTTCGATAAGCTGTGCCAGGCACGGGGGCAAGATGAGGAGCTTGACCTGCTCTAGTGGTGAGAAAGGCTCAAATGGTTGGTGGTGACATCTCACAGACTGACCTTGAACATCTACCACAATCAGTTGAAGTGCCTCCGTGAGCAAGAAAATTTTACTGATTTATTACTGCTTAAAGGAGCAGCAGGTCATGTGGTGTAGCATCATGCTTTAGGCTGTGCATGGACTGGCAGAGGTCGGACACTGCAGTGTCTCAAAAATACCCCAGACTAATCAGGGGAACCACTACATAATCATCAACAATAAATATTTCACCAACTGGCTCAGGTGTACACAGTCCCCAACCAGAGTAAAAGTATACCAGAGCACCTTCTGGAAAGTTTCCTCCACTCCTTCTATGTGACATGTTGGTGGAGAACTTCAATTGAACACTCTCCAATCAATTTGTGATTGTGTTGACCCTGCAATAGCGAGACTGGGATTGGAATTGGCCTTTGGGGTTGCTGGCCGATTAGGAGTTCACATGACCCTGTGAGGATAGCATCTCCCAGATGGCTGAGGTGGTTGGTAGGTGCCAGTGTAGGGAGCGACATATGCCATGGTGTCTGTCAAATTTCATCATTGATTTTCTGCCCTAAGTACTAGTGCTGTGGTTTCTTTGTTTGTTTTTGTTGAGTGACTGGTGGACCTTGCATGGAGTTGTAGGTCATCAGGGACTTCTGACCCTTGGAGGTGAGACTGTTTAATGCTGGCAGCTTTCCAGCTGGCTTGAGAGTGGGGATGGATTGCAGTTCGAGTGTGCCAGGTTACTTACACTACTTGAGAACTAATTTTTGATAACTACATTGTGTTCTTGTGTCTTATAAATGTGTTCTGGCCATTTAGGCCATTTTTCTAAGTTTAACAGCGAGTACTACAGTCATGCGAGATGCTCTATACATTTAACTTTTCTTCATCCCATCCATTCCCATAAGTTAGACCTGTTAGCACTTAGTTAGCACCTGTTAACAATTCTTATCATAACTCTGTCAGTGATTTTGACAGTGTTCAATTAAGATTCATTACGAGCAAATATCCTGGTGTTCTTGCTTTTTCCTTGCCAGTGCTACAAGTCAAATCCATGTAAAAGTAAAAAAAAACTATCACACATGTCGATCAAGCAAGTCCAGTCTACTGAAGAAAATTAATGAAATGAATTAAATAAATGTTGATTAATTTGATGAGATACTTGTCCCTAGATTCTAAAATTTACAAAAAAATTGCCAAAACAAACAAAAAAAAAATGTTGTTTATGTTTGTATATATGCAACCCTAACAAATCCTATTACCCACATGAAAATAGATCCTGAGAACACAGGAGCCTGGGAACTGCTTTGCTTTATCAGAACACCAGCTATTTTCCATTTGCCAAAAAAAAAAAAAAACATTCATGAAATCTGACATTAATTAAATGTCCTTCATTTCTGGTTTTCACATGTAGAAATTCAAAATTTATAATCCAAAATGAGGTCTTATATTAAATTTCATGAATGCCCTCAGTCTGTTGTTATGAAAGAAGATGAGTCCAATCAAATACAAAGGAAGAATAAGGATCTAGTGGGAAATGACACACACTACTGCCCTACAGTATCATCCTCTCTCTCACTCTCTACAACATGTATGCACACATTCACTCACACACACACACACACACACACACACACACACACAAAATGGACTAGAGATAGAAGAAGAGCTTACGCAATGCTCACTCCTATAACTTTAAAAACAAAGAAGCCAAGCATTGTGAGACAGCATCAATCGAGCACCGATTGGCCCTGCTGAGGCATCAGTGCAACTCTAATGTTCTCTCTAAGGTGCTCTAGGGAGGGTGAAAATGCAGCTGTGTTACTTTATTGAAGGGGCTAGTGGTATTATATTATCATTTTGTCAGGAAAGAAGGGCATATTGAGCGCCAGTGTGTGGGCCAAACCCAGCACAATCTAAACATCATGTGCCCGGGGAGATCTCCCAGCATCCTGGTTTGATGGCATGTGACAGGATGGATGTGTTGAGGTAAAATGTGCACAAATAGCTAACATCTGAAAATTGGACTGGGGGGAGGGGGAAAGTTCTAAAGGAATGCTCCTGTTATTTTCCCAACCAGATTTCTCTTCATAGCACTTGTAGTGTAGGTGAAAGGAAAAAGGCACTTATTTTAACGTAAGTGTTTTCCTTGTAGTGAGAAAAGAGAACGCATTAACGTACACACAATTTAAGGATACCTGCTGAACCCTTTCTGTATATTTTGTGCAAAATACTTATTTTTGTAAAACCATTTTGACAAATATGTTAGTCATATCAATTTGTAAATTAAGTCATAAATCAGTCTGGAAAACCGATTAACATACAATTTACTGCATTTCAACTTTTTTAACATTGTGCCTTTTTTTGTATCCATGAACTTTGTTATAGCTAACTAAATGTGGTGAGATATTGGTCTTTTACAGCAATTGGCTTTTTGATTTGCATCTCTCCTTTGAGATTAATTACCATAATGACCATAGGTAATCAGTGACTCAGTGTAGTAAAAATACATTTAAGCCCGACAATGTGATATATCACAATACAGAGCTGTTTCCCTGTACAATAGTGTTATAGGAAAGTATTAATAATTTCAAAAAATGTCATGAATAGATGACCATGTCTCCTTCCCTGAGACTATGGCACCTTTTCATTCCAACAGGGTTTTCTCACTAATGCATTTCCCCCAGGAAGCAGGCTATGGTTCCTAGATGAGAACATAATTTATTCTCACTATCAAGGTATTAAATATGATTCAACTTTTTTGGACAGCCATAGATTTTGCTGCACTTCGGTTAAACCTGGGTATACCTGAGCAGCCAAATAATCATATGGAATTAACAAGCACAAAAGACACACCTACGTAAAGTAGGTGTAGTTAAGTAAATCATATATTTTCACTAGGAAATCAATTTTGGTTAGAATTATGGTGTGCATTAGCCACCTAGTGTGACAGCTTATTAAAGTTTTATTTATTGAAATATCATCCAAGGCCAGTATTACATGTGACAGGATCTGTGAGGTGACCAGTCAGAACATGGCGGGATGTTGTTATTATAACTTTTAAATTGGGCGACAAACGCTCATTGCTTCAAAGGCAAGCATCTCAGCTTTCCCTCAAATGGATGAGAAAACTGCTAAATAAACTGATAAGTGAAGCTCCTTGTGCAACCGTTAAGTCACATTGCTGCTTCCTTTCTAAACAATGAGTGTTTGTCATGCATTCAGTTATTATAACCACCCCTCCTCCATGTTCTGATTGGTCACCTCACAGACCCAATTGTGTGTAATACTGCCCTCCGGTGATATTTCAATAAATGAGCAGTGTGTGACATTGTCATGTTTGATTGTGTTCCAGTTCACAGGTTTGGACTGTTTGATGCAGCTCCATTGCACCTGTTCAAACAGTGATTTGTTGATGAAACTTTCCAAACATTTATTTGATATACTTTGTGACTGCACTGAGCCCTCCAGGCATGGATATAAGCCCAGTATGCTTTGCTAACTGAGTCAATTCCAAATTTAACATCCATGTTAGCTTTGTCCAAATCAGTGGAAAACTGCCTTGATTTGTATTTACTTCTACAGTATTACAAACTTTATCATGCTCTTTCCATCAGACTGAATTGCCTCATCATTGTTTCTTAATTTTACCGTCTTAGTTGTGTAAAAATTGTATCTTTTGATTTAGGTCTTTTATCCATTGGTTAATCCAGACCAAAAGGCCTCCCTGAACCCATTACTATTAATGTTGATTTCTTTATAGTGAGAGTAGCTACCAAGCTTTTTTTTGTGTGTGTCTACTCCACTGACAACCCCTCTGTTTCCATTAACAATTTGAGGGCTCAAGTCCTATCGCTGCCAAGCTGCCACTGTTATGCCCTTGAGCAAGGTCCATAAACCTCAATTGCACACCTGGCATATATTGTAAGTGGTTCTGGAAAAGGGCACTGGTTAAACACAGGGTGCAAGATACGGGGGAAATCCATCATAGGATTGTGAGAGGAAACCGGAGTACCTGGAGTAAACCCACAGGGATCACATATAGCCTCCACCTGGAATCAAACCCAAGACCTTCTTGATGTGTGCTAACCACAGTGCTAACCACTGGCACTATTCATGATCACTATTTTTTGTATTTAGTCAAATGTATTTTTTAAAATTGCAATATTCAGAATACTGTTTTCATTTGATTTTTTTTTTTTTTCTAGGACATTTTGAATGTTTTATGTAATCTAATATACATTTTAAACCATGGACGTGCATAACAAATGTCTCATTTAATAACAACATTCGATCCTGACTCTCGGCTCTGTTTGTGTGGAGTTTGCATGTTCTCCACATGTTCACGTGGGGTTTCTCCGGGTACTCTGGTTTCCTCCCACATTCCAAGAACATGTATATAAGCTTAATTGGTGTTTTCAAAGTGCCCCATAGTGTATGAGTGTGTGAGTACAGTAGTGCTTGAAAGTTTGTGAACCCTTTATGATTTTCTATATTTCTGCATAAATATGACCTAAAATATCAGATTTTCACACAAGTCCTAAAAATCGATAAAGAGAGCCCAGTTAAACAAATTAGGCAAACATGCCTGACTAATTTCACCTTAAAATTAACTGCTAATCCTAGAGGTTCACATACTTTTGCCATTCACTAATATGTAATATTGGATCATTTTCCTCAATAAATAAATGACTATAATATTTTTGTCTCATTTGTTTAACTGGGTTCTTTTTATCTATTTTTAGGACTTGTGTGACAATCTGATGAAGTTTTAGGTCATATTTATGCAGATATACAGAAAATTATAAAGGATTCACAAACTTTCAAGCAACACTGTACTTACACACTCATACACTACGGGGCACAATTCAATTTCAGTAAAATGTGCCAATGAAATTATGACAAAATGAGAAAAAAAATATCATATTGGTGCATTTCTCAATAATCATTCATTCATTCATTGATTCATTCTCGTTCATACCTGCTTAATCCTGATCAGGGTCACCAGGGACCCAGTGTATGTATAGCTGGCATCACAGGCTGCAAGGCAGGAAAAACACTACACAGGTTGTCAGTCTATTGTGTGCACATGCACTCACATAAACATACACACACTCACACTAGGGCCCTTTAGAGACACCGTTTAACCCAAGGCATGTCTTTTTAATGTGGGAGGAAACCAAAGTACCTGGAGGGAAATCAAGAACTAAATAGTAAAACATCGTTTTCGTGATATTTTCTGATCCTGATCCATTTTAAATGTTTTATTAATGTTTGATAAGTGACACTTTGAATTATAGGTGTGGGTTTTATTATTACTTCTGTAAGTGCACCTAAGAAATCTGCCCTTCAAGATGACAGTCAAATGTGATGCCTTGATGATTTATTTGAAATCTTTAGTTCACAGCACATGATCAGTCTTCACAGATAAAAATTGCCATAAAAACTGCATTTGAAATAAAATATTTTTATTCATATTTATACTACATTAAATCAGGGATTTACATTTAGATATAAATTAAAGAAAGATTCAGAATATTAAAAAGAAAATGTTATTAAAAGTGATTAATTACGATTAATCTGTTAATTTTTTAATCGATTTTAATTAATTTTTTAACAGCTCTAATATTGTACAGTGGGTCAAAAAAGTATTTAGTCAGTCATTGATTGTGCAAGTTCTCCGACTTAGAAAGATGAGAGAAGTCTGTAATTTTCATCATAGGTACACTTCAACTTTGAGAGACAAAATGAGGAAAAAAATCCAGGAAATCACATTGTAGGATTTTTAAAGAATTTAATTGAAAATCATGGTGGAAAATAAGTGTTTGGTCACCCACAAACAAGCAAGATTTCTGGCTCTCACAGACCTATAACTTTAAGAAGCTCTTCTGTCCTCCACTCGTTACCTGTATTAATGGAACCTGTTTGACCTCGTTATCTATATAATAGACACCTGTCTACAGCCTCAAACAGTCAGACTCCAAACTCAACCATGGCCAAGACCAAACAGCTGTCGAAGGACATCAGGAAGAAAACTAAACAGGTGCATTTCCTGAAGAAAATGCGAGTGTGAATGCCACTCTGCAATGGCCGACCCTTAGTGTACCTCATGGGCCCAAAGGGCATCACATCACCCCAGGGTGCCCCCGGGACCAAGCTTGCCGAATTTCATGGCTGTAGGTCATAAACTGACTGAGTTACAGTCATTGGCCCACCAGGGGCCCCAATGCCAAGTCGGTTTCGACGGGGGCCCCACGAGCATCACATATCACCTCAGATTGCACCCGCAACCAAGCCTGCCAAATTTCATGGCAGTACGTCGAAAACTGACTGAGTTATGGTAATTGGCCCACCAAGGGCCCCAGTGCCCAGCCGGGTCCAGAGGGGCCCCATGGGCATCACATATCATCTCAGATTGCACCCAGGACCAAGCCTGCCAAATTTAGTGGCCATAGATCAATAACTGACTGACTTACTATCATTGGCCCGCCAGGGGGCCCAGTGCCCAGCCAGGGTCCAGAAGGGGCCCCATGAGCATCATATGTTACCTCAGATTGCACCCGGGACCAAGCCTGCCGAATTTCGTGGCCGTAGGTCGGAAACTTACTGAGTTACGGTCATTGGCCCGCCAGGGGCCCCAGTGCCCACCTGGGGTCCAGAAGGGCCCCATGGGCATCACATGTCATCTCAGATTGCACCCGGGATCAAGCCTGCCAAATTCTGTGGCTGTAGATTGATAACTGACTGACTTACTATAATTGGCCCGCCAGGGGCCCCAGTGCCCAGCCAGGGTCCAGAGGAGCCCCATGGGCATCACATATCATCTCAGATTGCACCCGGGACCAAGCTTGCTGAATTTCGTGGCTGTAAGTCGAAAACTGACTAAGTTACAGTCATTGGCCCACCCAGGGGCCCCAGTGCCCACCCGGGGTCTACAGGGGCCCCATGGGCATCACAGGTCACCTCAGATTGCACCTGGAACCAAGCCTACCGAATTTCATGACAGTACGTCAAAAACTGACTGAGTTACGGTCATTGGCCCACCAGGGGCCCCAGTGCCCAGCCGGGGTCCAGAGGGGCCCCATGGGCATCACATATCACCTCAGATTGCACCCGGGACCACGCCTGCCGAATTTCGTAGCCCTATGTCAAAAACTGATTGAGTTATGATTCATTAACTTTTGGCCCATTAATTTCCTATGGGAAAATTTCTGACTTTACAGGGGCCCCTTTGGGGCCCCCCAAAGTCTGACCGGAAAGCCCTATACAAACACACCATTTCCGACCAGACCAGATGCAATGGCACTGGAATGGGGTCTATATCTCGAAAATTGCGGCAGTTGATACGCGTCAAAAATTTCGGAATGTTTAGAATCGGATAACAATAGTTATTTAATAGTTAATTATAGACCTGCACCAGGCTGGGAAGAGTGAATCTACAATAGGCAAGCAGGTTGGTGTGAATAAATCAACTGTGGGAGCAATTGCAAAACATACAACACCATTGATAATCTCCCTCGATCTGGGGCTCCACGTAAGATCTCATCCCGTGGGGTCAAAATGATCATGAGAACGGTGAGCAAAAATGAGCAAAAATCCCAGAACTACACGGAGGGACCTGATGAATGACCTGCAGAAAACATCTTGCTCTGGGGCTGTTTTTCTGCAAAGGGGACAGGACAACTGATCCGTGTCAAGGGAAGAATGAACGGAGCCATGTATCGTGAGATTTTAAGCCAAAACCTCCTTCCATCAGTGAGAGCATTGAAGATGGAACGTGGCTGGGTCTTCCAGCATGACAATGATCCCAAACACACCGCTCGGGCAACAAAGGAGTGGCTCCGTAAAAAAACATTTCAAGGTCCTGGAGTGGCCTAGCCAGTCTCCAGACCTCAGCCCCATAGAAAATGTGTGGATGGAGTTGAAAGTCCGTGTTGCGCCAAAACTTCACTGCTCTAGATTAGATCTGCATGGATGAATGGGCCAAAATACCAGCTACAGTGTGTGCAAACCTGGTGAAGACTTGCAGGAAACGTTTGACCTCTGTCATTGCCAACAAAGGTTATGTTACAAAGTATTGAGTTGAACTAAATTTATTGACCACCATAATTTACAATTAAATTCTTAAAAAATCCTACAACGTGATTTACTGGATTTTTTTTTTTTTCTCATTTTGTCTCTCATAGTTGAAGTGTACCTATGATGAAAATGACAGACCTCTCTCATCTTTTTAAGTCGGAGAACTTGCACAATCAGTGACTGACTAAATACTTTTTTTGCCCCACTGTATATACAGTATAAACACATATATGTAGATACACACACACACACACACACACACACAAACACACACATACATTCATAGTGAAAAAAGCTAAGTACAGATATTAAGATAAAAAAGCAAAAGAATACTAACTGGAATGAAAAAAAAACCACAAAAACTATTTATAACACTAATATGCAATCCCAAATCAGAAAAAGCTGGGACAGTATGGAACATTTCATTGCAAACACTATGAACCCAAAATATTTCAGGTTTTTTTTTTTTTTGGTCAACTTAATTTCATTTGTTAATAAACATCCATTCCCGCATTTCAGGCCTGCAACACATTCCAAGTTGGGACGGGGCAATTTATGGCTAGAAATGAGGTAAAAAAAACTCAAATAATGATGATAAAATAGCTGATTTTCAACAAGTGATTATAATCAAGATTTGGTACAAAAGCAGCATTCATGAAAGGTTGAGGAGCAAGGACATTTGAGGAGCAAGGACAGGCAGAAGCTCTCAACAAATGCATCATAAAAATATTGAAATATTTTATTACAAAGTTATTTAATAACAAAAATATTTAATAACAAAGGAAAGCTTGGAATAGATTTTCATATTTCTCCCATATTATTCCCAGTGCATAATGTCATTAAACAACTCTAGGAATCTAGAGTTGTTTCTTTGCATAAAGGGCAAGACCACAAGCCTAAGCTCAACTCCCGTGATATTCAGTCCCTCAGATTGGCACAGAATCAAGAACCATCATTCATCAATAGCTGATATAACCACATGGGCAAGGGATTACTTTGGCAACTTTGGCAAACCTTTGTCAATACAATACAGAGCTACAATCACAATTGCCACCTAAACTTTACTGTGCCAAAAAAAAAGCCTCATATTAACTATGTCCAGAAGCTCTGTCGACTTCTCTGGACTCAGAGGCATCTGGGATAGACCATCACACAGTGCATTGTGTATCTAATGAATCTAATGAAAGTTTTTTTTTTTATGGACACTGTAACCTCTGGAACAATTTATTCAGTTTTATTATTTAACTTCGCTCTTCAGCATCAAAGGTCATTTAATGACAGGAACAAGGTTACATCAACACTCAAGGTTATATTGAAACTAGTCATATGCACTCAGGTTGGGGACCAAATTTAGTGTAATCAATTAACCTAATGCATGTCTTTGGACTGTGGGAGGAAATCAGACTACCTGGAGTAAACCCACACGGACATGGAAAGGACATGCAAACTCCACACAGAAAGGACCAAGTTGCTCCACCCTGGGATCAAACCCAGGACCTTCTTTCTCAGGAACAAAGATGAAAAGGACCATCCAGACTGTTATCAGTAAAAAGTCCAAATACCAAGCTCTGTCATTATATGGAATTGTCAGTATCCCTGGCCAAGATCATTTACACTTCAGTGATGGCAGCATTAATGTATAAAAGTACACTGAGATTTTAGATCATCATATGCTGCCTTCACGACGACTTTTCCAGGGACGCCCATGCATTTTTCAACAAGACAATGCAAATCCACATGCTGCACACATTACAAAGGCATGGCTGTGGATGAATAGGATACGAAAATGGGACAAAATGACACCTGAAACACTCTATTGGCAACCTTAAAAAGTTCTAAATGCTTTTCTGTCCCAACTGTTACTGGAATGTGTGGCAGGCCTGAAATGCAGGAATTGATGTATATAACACAAAATAAAATGAAATGAAGATGAACTGTAAGGAACACAGCTTTTATTTATTTATTTACTTATTTATTTTTACATTTTCCATTTTGTCCCATCCTTTTTTCTGATTTGGGGTAGTACCAAAAAATGTTTTCATTAATACAATATGTTTTGCCAAAGACATTTCATTCAGACCCCAGTGAACTGTGTCAACTTCTAGAAAATAACTGTCTATAATATCCAATCCCATCTCTCTTAGAGTCTCAGCAATGAGGCAACTAAATGTAAGTTAACATAAAAAGAATAATAATTACAATAATAATAACATAAAAAATAGTACTTAAAAGTATACAGAGCAAACACATTTATCAACGTATTACATTTTATAGGTCCTACTAAATGAGAACTCAATCCAAATTGCCCTGCTTGCAATGTTTAGTTCTGCTTCATTGGCATAGCAGCTGGAGCTGTGTAAAGATTTCAGTTAAACAGTATCATTCCAGATGTTTAATAAAACAATCTAGTTTGGAATATAACCGACAGTTTAAATACTTTGCAGCTTATTCTCTGGGGGTTTAGGCATTTAGGAATCTGCAATTATAAGAGTATATTTGTTAGAGATTTCTTTGCAGTCTGGAGTAACAAACTGTTCAGTTGAAGAGAGGCACTTTAGTGCTATACGGAGCTGGGCAAATGACATTCGCCACAGCAGAATTAAATGTTTTATGTTTACTCGCAATCCTCTGGAGCAGAGGTTAAGTGAAGAACAGCAGTGAAGCTCTCTTTGGCTTTGAACATGACAGCCTTAAACAAACGAACAGCAGCGGTGCTTCATTACGCTGCTAAAATAGCCATGGCTTAATTTGTTTTTGGAGTGATTATGACTTGAGGAATGCCTAATTAGGGGCCGTAATTAAAATTTTCCGAAGACTGTTTGTAAAGCATTAAGTCACACTGATTGAATGCGAGATCCCTGTCGAAATAGGGAACGTTCCTCGTCAGGCATGCTAATGCTAACATTGCTTTGGTTTGTTCTTGCTAAATGAAGCATGCCTGATTGGATGTGGTTTTACATCTCTCAATCCCAGTGCACATGACATCTATGGTTTTCTGTGTTACACTCCACAGGGAGCATGTGTGTGTATGTGTATGTGTGTGTGTGTGTGTGTGTGTGTGTGTGTGTGTGTGTGTGTGTGTGTGTGTGTGTGTTATTTGAATGACACAAGTTTAGTTTTGAAGCTAACAGCGTGAAGTCATGCAAAAATCGAACTTCCTGAACTTTTGCTCCCATAAGAGAAAACAAAACAAACAAAGCATATTTATTTATTTATCAGCAGTCACATTCTTTGTCTCACTCTCTCTTTCGGCTCTAGCATTGCTGCTAACCTTTTCCTCATTGTGGTTTGATTGATTTGAATTGTTTGTCTATCCCTCCCGACCTCCTCCCCAGTTGCGACGTCATTAGCACAAGCTTTTGTTTAAGGCTTTGAATGTCACGGCTCCCCAGAGCTTGGACTAGTTTCATTTTTACCTGAATTTGAGGACAGCCATGATCTCTATGCCTGACTGAGCAGACTAGAAGCTCCTAGAACAGAAATAACCCAACAGTGTCATCCATCAACGAGTGATGTGCTGTTAAAGACTCTTGCGCTGTAGACTATGCCCTCAGTTATTCCAAGGTCCATTTCCCATATGGATGCAGTGAAAATGTTGCCGTTTAGACCACTATTCAAACTTCACCTCTCACATGCACACTTAACTTTTATTCATGATATGTATTTTAGAGATAAAAACAGCAAAGCATAGCATTTTATGTGCATTTAAGAGGTGGTGTCATGAATATCTGAAAACTGGTTTCACAAAAACAAGACTAAAAGTTCAAAGACGTACTTATACATATGGTAATAAAAACATCACCTTGGCAAATTAGTTTGTTCTCACAATGAAAAAAATGGAGAACTCCAACATTTAATTGAAGTACAGTAAATTTAGTCTGAGAACAAAAAAAATCATCATGAAAATAACTATTTTCAACCAAACCACATGTGCAACAATTATTGTCACCCCTGAATCTAATATTTATATAGCCTCCCTTTGCTGATAAAATGACAGTTCTACATCTTATAATGCTGGAGAATGTAAAAACATTTGTGGCCATTTTTCTTTACAGAATCTCACCAGATTGAGCATGGTTCTATTATCTCTCTTGTGCACTCTCCTCTTTAGCTCACCCCACAGTTTTTTTATGAGCTTTAGATCAAGGGACTGAGATGGCCATGGCAGAAGCTTGATTTTCTGTTCAGTAGACCATTTTTGTATTTATCTGGACATATGTTTTGGATGATTGTACTGCTGGAAGACTCAGTGACGACCCATTTTTAGGTTCTTGGCAGACAAATGTTGATTTAAACATCCTGGTATTCCATGTCAGATGCCATGTACCCTAATGTTCCCATGGGCTTGGAGGAAAAACAGACCCACAACATCACAGATCGTCCACCGCACTTACCAGTGAGCATCTGGTTCTTTTCAGTGTAGTCATCCTTGTAATTGTTTACTGCCAAAAAACTATATTTCTATCTCTTTTAATCTTACCATATATATATATATATATATATATAATATATATATATATATATATATATTATAATATATATATAAAAATATAAAATCTGAACATTGATCAAGTCCCAGCAGCATTGGGCAAACTCCAGGTGCTTACATTTACAGATCTCAAAAATCCCATTCGACTCTAATCAGTCATGAGCTTGGGTCAGTTGGAAATATTCACTTTCTTTCAGCATGGAGATCATAGCAATGAAAATAAATAAATAAATAAAATAAAAAAAAGCATTCTGCAAAAACAATGACAAAGTGAAAACAGAATTTTAGAATGTCTATAAACACCCACACACACACACACACACACACACACACACACACACACACACACACACATATTTTGTGGACTCTGGGAAGGCTTTCTACAAGAGTTTGGAGTGTGTCTGTGGGAAATTGTGCCCATTCATCCAGAAGACCATTTGTGAGGTCAGACACTGATGTAGGACGAGAGAACCTGGCTCATAATCTCTTTTCTTGTTCATTCCAAATGTGTTTGATGGGGTTCAAGTCAGAGCTCTGTGTGGGTCAGTCAAGTTCTTCCACACAACTCACCCATCCATGCCTTTATGGACCTTTCTTTGAGGACTGGAGAACAGTCATGCTGGAACAGAAAAGGACCCTGCCCAAACTATTCCCACAAGGTTAAAGGATACAATTGTCCAAAGTCTGTTACGTGGCGGTCAAGGGATGAGCAGGCACTGCATCAAAACCACAACAAAAATAACAATAATAATAAAAGGAGGCTAGCAGCAGGTGACCGGAGAATACGGATAGCTACCAAGACTAGCGGGAAGCTAAGGAGGCTAGCGGTAGGTGACTGGGGAATGCGGATAGCTACTGAGGCTAGCGGGAAGCTAAGGAGGCTAGCGGTAGGCGACCGGAGAATACAGATAGCTATCGGGACTAGTGGAAGGCTAAGGAGGCTAGCAGTAGGTGACTGGAGAATGCGGATAGCTACAGGGAATAGCGGAAAGCTAAGGAGGCTAGTGGTAGGCACCTGGAGAAGGCGGATAGCTACCGAGGCTAGCAGGTGAGCCGGAGGAGCTAACGGAGGCTACCAGAGGGAGCAGAGGGCTACCGAAGCTAGCAGGAAGGTGAACACCACATACAACAGGAGCCGTGAACCGAAACAACATAAGGTGTGGTCGCAGCTGCGAATAGGTGAGTCAGGCGGACGCAGCTGCAGCAAGAGCAAGGTGGACAAGGCCGCAAACTCGGAAGTCCGGGAGTGGATGGAACCCCAACAAAAGGTAATCCAGCAGGCGAAACCACAACGCAAAAACCCCAGCAGTAGCAGAACACGCCAGCATCTAGGGAAGCAGGGCTTGAAAAGAGTCACGTCCAGCTGAACGCGGTTAGCAAGCAAACCGAAATCAAAAAGAAATCATTAGTTCCAGGTGCACCCGCGGGCACGTTCCCAGTGCACGGGATTGTGGGCAATGTAGTCCCAATCGCCCACGAATGCACAATCCAGCTCTGCCCATGGAACATAACAGACAGCTTCATCAGGATTCCAAATCATCTACAGTCCGAAGAAGCTTGATCAGGAATTTTAGGCTTTTTAGAGGGGTAGCAGCCAAGAAGGATGGGGAACAGGCTGAACAAGATGTGCCAAAGCTCACAAAGATTGGAATGAAGATCAGAGTATTATGGAGTGATGAATCCAAGTTTGAAATTTCTGGGTCCAACTGTCAAAAATATGCTCTTTATATGGTCATTAAACTATTGCTAAAACAACAAATGCAATGGTGGCCTAAAACTTTACTGTATATATTTTAGCATGTTTTCCATTTTGTACAGTTTTCTTGTATAGGTTTTTCAGTATAGTGACCCTTATCTTCTAATGGCATTTAACCAGTATTGTTCAGTATTTTAAATGTAACACTACTAAAAATTAGCTTTCTTTTAACTTATCAGGTTATCTTCCCAAGTTCTTATTTCCAAAATCATGCGTCTAAAAGGGTCAGCTCATTTTTATATGATTATATGTCAAAATAATGTTCACTGCATAGTTCTTGCGTGAGAGTAATTTGTACATTGATGCTCTTTCTAAGATGTGGAGTAAGGCTTCCCCAGACCCACACTTAAAGAATGCTAAAGGTTTTGCTGAATGTTCCTTTGTTAAGCTAAGCACTGCAACACTAACCTCTGCAGATGTTTTATTTCTGGTAGGCAATCAGATGGAAAAAGGAGTACGTTACAAAAAATGTGTTGTAAGCAGAGCAGAGAGAGAGAGACACAAGAGGGATTAGACAGGAGCATTTAGCTAGCAGACACTTGGACTGATTCAGCTTGGCTAGGCTGTCCTGCTCCATGTAGCTCATCTATCACTGACTATTTCTGGAGACTCAAGCTTTCCCTCACTTCTCTAGCACAGAAACAGAATTCTGCCCTGCAGTCATGTCCACAAATGCATTTGTTTGCTGTTCGTGCAGCAAGGTTACAAAGCTGCCAATACGGAATAAATGAGTAGCTAAGGTCTTTCCAAGTATTTGAACTTGAATCAGGTTCTCTCAGGAGCAAATGTCTAACTAATCAGGGATCAATGTAATTTTTAAATCCCTATACTAACATCAAACAGTTATGTAGATTTACTGATATTGCTACCATATGTGTGAAAACATTTTGTAGTTTCATCTTTAAAATTGATTTTCTTATATTTCATTAGTAAGTTAATTTATTTTCTGTGGTTTTGTTAATTTCAATTACTTTTTATTTTGTTTATATGACTTACAGTTGTAACATTCTATCTGAATTAACTTATTTCCACATACATTTTCTGTGCCTTTAGGGTCTCTTAAATTTCAGAATAGGTGCAGTTGGCCTGCTGAAGATCAGCAATGTGGTTTCTGACGGCAACCTCAGCATGTTATTTTGCTTTCCTTAGAGCACATGTTCTTATTTGTTTACCTTGTAACACAGACTGCATATTGTAGATTTCTACCTGTAGATATCACTCCTGGTTCTATTTAAGAGCTTGTTTTCAGGCTTGTGATGGGCTGCATCAGCTCTGAAATATTATCACCATACGACTAATCTTTTCTGTTAAAAAAAAACAAATAAGAGAGAAGATATTTTGGAAAGTTTTTGGAACAACCAAATCTGTTAGTTTAGTTATCTTTTCATGATTATTTCTTTGTGTATAAGAATAAACACACGCTAGATTGCTCAGGCAGGGTATTTCTAGTGCCGGTCCCAAGCCCGGATAAATGGTGAGGGTTGCGTCAGGAAGGGCATCCGGTGTAAAACATTTGCCAAATAAAGTATGCGAGTTCATAATAATTTCACCATCGGTCGCGGCCCGGTTTTAACAACGACCACCACTGGTACTGGTAGCAAAACAGGGTACCAGCGGAAATTGACTACTGTTTGCCGACGACGAAAGAGGAGGGAAGCGTGTGAGGAGACAGAGAAGAAATCAGGAGGGGCCAGAATACAGCACTGAGGGTAGCAACCCTAAATTGTAGGGACGATGACAGGGAAAGTAGAGAGCTGGCTGAATATGATGCAGAGGAGAAAGGTCGATGTTTTGTGTGTGCGGAGAGACAAAGTGGAAGGGTAGCAAGGCTCGATGCATTGGTGCAGGGTTTTAAACTGTTCTACCATGGGTGGGATAGGAAGAGAAGATTGAGTTGGTGTGGTCCTGAAGGAGGAACTATGTAAAAATGTCGTTTGAGGTGAAAAAAGGGTTTCAGATAGGATAATCTGTTTAAAAGCTGGAAATTGGAGGGTGTAATGGTGAATGTTGTTAGTGGCTATGCACCACAAAATAAGTTGGTGTGAATTAGAGGAGAAAGAGAGATTCTGGGGGGAGTTTAGATCACGTGGTTGAGAAGCATTCCCCATGGAGGAGAGACTGGTGATTGGTGCAGATTTCAATGGTCATGTTGGTGAAGGTAATAAAGGGAGATGAGGAAGTGATGGCAGGTTTGGTGTTAAGGATAGAAACCTAGAAGTGATAGATGGTGGTGGCAAAGGAGGAGGAAATGGAATGGCTGTGGTTAACAAATATTTCCAAAAGAAGGAGAGCATAGGCTGACTTAATAAGAGTGAGGGAGAGCATGCAGGTAGAAGAGGTTTGTTTAAAGAGATTGGTGATTGTAGGTAGTGGCTGGGGAGAGTGTAGCTAGGCAGCATCGGATGGCGGTGTGCAGGATGGGCTCTTGGTGGTTAGGAAGAGGAAAGAGGACAAAGGCAGAGCAGAGGACCAAATGGTGGAAGTTGAGAAAGGAAGAATGTTGTAAAGAGTTCAGAGAGGAGCTGAGAAAGGGCTTTGGGTGAATAGGAAGAGCTCCCAGATGACTGGGTAGTAGCAGCAACAGTAATAAGAACAGACAGGTAGAAAGGGTAAGGTACTTTTGCTGGTGGTCTTCTGGACAGGCAAAGGTAATTCAAAAGGAACCTGGTGGTGGAACGAGGAAGTAAAGGAGAGGTTATTCAGAGAAAGAAAGAAAGTCAGCAAAGAAGAAATGGGACAGGGACAGAGCTAATGAGAGTAGGCAGGAGTACAAGGAGATGCGGCAAGAGGGAGGTAAGCAAAGGCCAAGCAGAAGGCCTACGATGATTTATATAAAGGTTAGACAGTAGGAAGGAACGAAGGAGTTGTATATCTGCTGGCGAGAAAGAGAACAGAGCTGGAAAGGATGTGAGCATGTCAGGGTGATCAAGGATAGAAATGGAAATGTACTGACAGGTGAGGAGAAGGTGAGGAGGAAACGATGGAAGGAGTATTTTGAAGAGTTTGGATGAATGTAGAAAATGAAAGGGAAAGAAGGTTGGGATGGCCATAGAAATTGTGGAACAGGATTGTAGAGTCAAAGATTATCGAGGTAAGAAGTGAGGAAAGCTTTGAAAGGAGCTGAAGAACGGAAAGGGCAGTGGACATGATGACATACCGGTTGAGGTATGGAAAGTCCGAGGAGAGCTGGGAGTGGTGTTTTTTGACTAGATTATCAATTGGAAATTCTGGTGAATGAGAGTAATGCCAGAGGAATGGAGGAAAAGTTTACTTGTACCGATTTTTAAGTAGAAGGGGTGATGTACAGAGTTGTAGCACTTACAGGGGCATAAAGTTGATGAGCCACACAATGAAGATTTGGGAGAGAGTTTGTGGAAGCTAGGCTCAGACATGGTGACAGTGTGTGAACAAAGTATGATTTCATGCCAAGGAAGAGCAACCGTGGATGCGATTTTGCTCTGAGACTGCTGATGGAGAAGTATAGAGATGATCAGAAAGAGCTACACTGCGTCTTTGTGGATTTGGAGAAAGCTTATGACAGGGCGCCAAGGGAGGAAACTGTGGTGGTGTTATGAAGGGAAGTCTCGAGTGGCTGAAAAGTACGTAATTAGTGGCAGGCCATGTATGACAACAGCGTGACAGCGGTGAGATGTGCTGTAGGAGTGACAGATAGCTTCAAGGTAAGAGGTGGGACTGCATCAAGGATCGGCCCTGAGTCCCCTTCTTATTTGCTCTTGGTGATGGGACAGACTAACAGATGAAGTGTCAGACAGGAATCGCCGTGGCCTATTAATGTTTGCAGACGACATTGTGATCTGTAGTGAGAAAAGGGAACAGGTAGAAGAGAACTTGGAGAGGTGGAGGTATAATCTGGAAAGGAGAGGAAATGAAGTCAACTGTAGTAAGACAGAATACATGTGTGTAATGAAAGGAGGCCAGGTGGAAAACAGTCAGGCTACAGGGATCAGTGGTCACAAAGGTACCAGGAGTTCAGGTACTTTGGATTCAACTGTCAAAGGAAATGGGGAGTGTGGAAAGGAGGTAAAGAAAGAGCGTACATGCAGGATGGAGTGGGTGGAGAAGAGCGTCAGGATTGCTGTGTGACAAAAGGGGTCGCAGCAAAAGTGGAAAGGAAAAGATTTATAAGAGAGTAGTGAGACCCAGCCTTGTTGTATGGCTTTAGAGACAGTGGCACTGACAAAGAGACAGGAAGCAGAGCTGGAGTTGGCAGAAACTTAAGGATGTTGAGGTTCTCTTTAGGAGTGTCTAGGGTTGACAGGGTTTAGGAATAAGATCATCAGAGGGACAAGCACAGGTTGGAAAATTGAGAGACAAAATTCGAGAGGGAAGACTGAGAGAGTTGTGAAACATGTGCAGAGGAGAGATAGTGGATATATTGGTAGGAGGATTTGTGGCGATGGAGCTGCCAGGCAAGAGACGGAGAGGAAGACCAAAGAGGAGTTATATATGGTTTGGTAAATGAAGATATGCAGGGAGTTGGGGTGAGAGTAAGAGGACGTGGAGGACATGGTGAGGTGGTGGAAACGTTTAAACTCGCTGTGGCGACCCCTGATAAAGGGAGGGAAGCCAAAAAAGAAGAAGAAGAAGATAAGATAAACACGCAAACAACACGCACACACACACACACACACACAACACACACACACACACACGCACACACACACACACAGTAAAAATGGTTTACTGTCAAGACTTTCCAAGTGCTCATCACTCCTGCAACGTCACTCCCTATGTCACGCACTCCTGATTTCCTCATTTAACATGGGGGCAGTGTGGGGAGAATGTCCATATACCTCGTATCACTTGCCCATAGAGAAAATAAAAAGTAACGTTTTCTGCTGAATTGTGTATATGTAGTATCGGATCCCATTCATAAAGTGAAATATCATAATCCAAAACCACCATGGTGACTACCTGTATCTTTTTATCTACCTATCTGTCTCTTTGTTCTTTCTGTCGATCATCTCTATCTATATATAGGTAGGTAGTAGTAGGTAGGTACAGTGGGGCAAAAAGTATTCAGTCAGCCACTGATTGTGGCAAGTCTCCTCCTATTTAGAAAAATGAGAGAGGTCTGTAATTTTCATCATATAGGTACACTTTCAACCTTATGACACTAAAAAAAATCCAGGAAATCACTTTGTAGGATTTTTAAAGAATTTAATTGCTAAATCATGGTGGAAAATAAGTATGTGGTCAATAACAAAAGTTCAACTCAATACTTTGTAACATAACCTTTGTTGGCAATGACAGAGGTCAAACGTTTCCTGCAAGTCTTCACCAGGTTTGCACACACTGTAGCTGGTATTTTGGCCCATTCATCCATGCAGATCTCCTCTACCAGCAATGATGTTTTTTTGGGCTGTCACTGGGCAAGACTGGTCAACTTCCTCCACACAATTTTCTATGGGGTGGGGGGTGAGGTCTGGAGACTGGCTAGGCCACTCCAGGAACCTTGAAATGCTTTTTTTTTTTACGGAGCCACTCCTTTTGTTGCCCGATGGTTGTGTTTGGGATCATTGTCATGCTGGAAGACCCAACCACGTTTCCATCTTCAATGCTCTCACTCCACTGATGGAAGGAGGTTTTGGCTTAAAATCTCACGATACAATGGCCCTGTTCATCCTTCCCTAAACACGGATCAGTCGTCCTGTCCCCTTTTGCAGAAAAAACAGCCCCAAAGCATGAGGTTTCCACCCCCATGCTCACAGTAGGTAGGTGTTCTGGTGTCTTCTCTTCTTCCTCCAAACATGACGAGCTGAGTTTTTACTAAAAAGTTTTATTTTGGTTTCATCATCTCATTGACCACATGATATATTCTCTCAATCTCTCTTCTGGATCATCCATATGCTCTCTGGCAAACTTCAGATGGGCCTGGACATGTTACTGGGCTTAAGCAGGGGGAACACGCCTGGCACTGCAGCTCTGAGTCCCTCTCGCGTAGTGTGTTACTGATGGTAGCCTTGTTACTTGGTGCCAGCTCATGTCTGTTACTTCAGTCCAAGACTGGTCCCACCATATTTACAATTAAATTCCTTTAAACATCCTACGATGTGATTTCCTGGCTGTTGTCTCTCACAGTTGAAGTGTACCTATGATGAAAAATTACAGACCTCTCTTATCTTTCTAACTAGGATAACTTGCACCAGTAAATATTTTTGTTCCACTTTAGATAGATAGATAGATATACAGATAGATAGATAGATAGATAGATAGATAGATAGATAGATAGATAGATAGATATACTGGTGCTTGAATAGTTTGTGAACCCTTTAGAATTTTCTATATTTCTGCCATAAATATGCCTAAAACATCATCAGATTTTCACACAAGTTCTAAAAAGTAGAAAAAGAGAACCATTAAAACAAATGAAGACCAAAAAACATATTACACTTCGTCATTTATTTACTGAAAAAAAAAATGATCCAAATATTATTACATTAGTGGAGTGGCAAAAGTAATGTGAATCTCTAGGAATTAGCAGTTAATTTGAAGGTTGAAATTAGAACAGGTTGTTTCAATCAATGGGATGACAATCAGTGTGAGTGGGCATTCTCTTTTATTTAAAGAACAGGGATCTATCAAAGTTGCTCTCTTCACAACACATTTGTGGAAGGGCAGTGTGTATCATGGCACGAACAAGGAGATTTCTCCTGAGGACCTTTAGAAAAAGAGTTGTTGATGCTCATCAGGCTAAACAAAGGTTAGAAAACCATCTTTAAAGAGTTTGGACGCCACCATCCACAGTCAGACAGATTGTATACAAATGAGGAAATTCAAGACCATTGTTACCCTCCCCAGGAGTGGTCAACCAACAAGTTTCAGTCCAAGAGCAAAGGGGGTAATAGTTTGGTGAGGTCATAAGGACCCCCAGAGTAACTTCTAAAGCACAACTGAAGGCCTCTCTCACATTTGGCTAAATGTTAATGTTCATGAGTCCACCATCAGAAGAACACTGAACAACAATGGTGTGCATGGGCAGGGTATTACAAGGAAAAGCCACTGCTCTTCAAAAAGAACATTGCTGCTCGTTTGCAGTTTGCTAAAGATCACATGGACAAGCCAGAAGGCTATTGGAAGAATGTTTTGTGAACGGATGAGACCAAAACAGAACTTTTTTGTTTAAAAGAAAAGTGTTATGTTGGGAGAAAAGAAAACACTGCATTCCAACATAAGATTCTTATCCCATCTGTGAAACATGGTGGTGGTAGTATCATTGTTTGGGCCTGTTTTGCTGCATCTGGGCCAGGATGGCTTGTCGTTCTACCAAAGAATAAAGTTAATGTTTTGGAATGTCCAAGTCCTGACCTTAATATAAAAATCGAAATGTTGTGGAAGGACCTGAAGCGAGCAGTTAATGTGAGGAAACCCACCAACATTCCAGAGTTGAAGCTGTTCTGTATGGAGGAATGGGCTAAAATTCCTCCAAGCCGTTGTGGGGGGGTCACACTAGATACTGAAAGCAAAGGTTCACATACTTTTGTCACTCACTAATATGTCATGTTGAATCATTTACTCCATAAATAAATGACCAAGTATAATATTTTTGTCTAATTTGTTTTACTGGGTTCTCTTTATCTACTTTTAGGACTTGCGTGAAAGTCTGATTATGTTTTAGGTCATATTTATGCAGAAATACAGAACATAGGGGATCACATAATGGTTCACAAACTTTTCAGTACCACTGTAGATATAGATAGATAGATAGATAGATAGATAGAATAGTTGTTTTGTTTTTTTCAGAAAAGCACTGGTTAATCTTCATTATTAGTAATTCACAGTTTGAACTTAATTCATATGTAATTATATATATTTGCATAATATTCAAAAGCAGCTCACAAGTTGTGCCACTGTATTTCATTTTATTGAATGAAGGCTGTGACAGTGAAAGTCACATTTTAAAATATATCAAATGGACAAAGCAAATGCCATTTAAAGACAGTGGTTAATATTTAAGTGGAATAATGGAACATTTTGCATGTTTTTTTTTTTCACACCATAGAAATGAAGTTAATATCAAATACTTTAATTTCCTTATCTCAAGTCACAGTTTCACTCTAACTACCCCAATTTGATATTTCTTGTGATATGGCTTTTATGCCCACTCAGTCTCAAAAATGTTTATTAACTGGGCTGTGTTAGAATGGAGTAAAGGAAGGTGCATTCAAGCATATTAACTACTGGTTATGCTATACAAGAATTCAACATTTGTAAAAGACAAGATATTGCACTGTTGAGATCTGCCATACACTTATAGCCTTATATTAATACCATTATGTGCTGTGTTCTTTGACCTGTTTATTATTATAGATAAATTATGCTGCGCTTAGACTGAACCCTAACTATAAACCTCTCAAAAGTGTTGTCTCAGTGACTAATGCCCTGTAATACTATCAGAACGTGTAGTGACTGTTCAAATCCCTCATGTCAAATACTTTAGCAATCGCTTACCTTCAGTTTGTACAATTGTAAGTCTCTCTGAATAAGCGGATGTTAAATGATCAGAGGTTAGGAACTTTTCATAAAACACACAGTCTTGAGAATAATAAGGTTGTTCTAGAAGTGTAGCCATTGTTGTGTAGCTTTAATGTAGAATTTACTGCACCTTAATGTGAACATTGGTGAATGAGATCTCAGAAGATGTGCAGGACTACAAGAGTTCAATTTGGGATTGGCTATAGATATTAGAAGATAATCTAAAATTGTAAAGTTGCTTTGGGACAATGCTCCATTTTGAAAAGTGCTATATAAATAAATTTGACTTCACTTGATTTGACTTGACGTAGCAGCTCAGGATGCTCTCTATAGTCCTCTGTAGAATGTTATGAGGATGGGAGGTGGGAGATGAGCCTTCCTCATCTGGGCCTTCCCAAAAAAGTAGAGATGCCACAAGCCTTTCTTGGTTATGGTGCTGGTGTTGAGGGAGCAGGTGAGATCCTCTGGTAGGTGAACACCAAGGAATCTGGTGCTCTTGATCTCCACAGAAGACCCTTCAATGTTCAGCAGAAAGTGGGCACTCTGGGTTCTTCTGAAGTCAATAACCGTCTCTTTAGTTTTGTCTATGTTCATAGATAAATTGTTGACTCTACATCAGTCCAAAAGTAATTGCACCGCCTCTCTGTATGCTGACTCATTGTTCTTGCTGATGATATGCCACCACGGTCATATCATCAGCGAACCTGATGATGTGATTTGAGCTGTGCATTGCTGCACAGTTATGAGTCAGCAAAATGAACAGCAATGGACTGAGCACACAGCCCAGAGGAGCTACAGTGTTCAGTGTGGTAGTGCTGGAGATGTTATTAACGATCCAGGCAGAGGTCTCCCAGTTAGGCAGTCCAGGATCTAGGTACAGAGAGAGGTGTTCAGGCCCAGCAGGCTCAGCTTTCCAATCAAATGCTGAGGTAGGATGGTGTTGGTTGCTGAAGTCTATGAGCAACATTCAAATGTATATGTCCTTTTGATTGAGGTGGGTGATAGCCAGATGAAAAGTGGTGGCTATGGCGTTGTCTGTGGAGAGGTTGGGACGATACGCAAACTGCAGAGGGTCTATTGCTGGTTACAGTAGGGTCTTGATGTGGCTCAAGGCAGGCTTATAAAAGCATTTCATGACAATGGGTGGCATGGGGATGATAGTGGTCGCCTTGAAGCATGTAGGAATGACGGGACTGCTCAGAGAAATGTTGAAGATGTCTGTGGGAACATCTGTTAGATGGTCTACACATCCTCTTAGCACTCTGCCAGGGATGTCCAGCAGCTTTCGATGGGTTCACTCTGTGTACTGTTTTCCTCACATCAGCTGTAGTGAGGTGAAGCACCTGGTCATTCTTCCTCATTGCCACATTGTTCTGTGCCTCAAACAGGCTATCTAAAATGGAAGGCATCACTGTCACAGGCAGGTGCTGTAGTCGGTGTTGACCTGGATGCCCTGCCAGATGTGCCATGTGTCACCGCTGTTCTTGAAGTGGTCGTAGTCTTACCACACAGATCTGGGTTTCTGTTGGCTTTAAAATAGCTAGCCCATCTAACTGAATGACGGCATCCAGAACTCTGCCATTGAGCCATGACATGGTGAAAACAAGTCCTGCCGGGTAGTTTGCTGGAGTCAGATGTAGCACAGTTTATTTTCCATCGAGCAGACATTGGAGAGTAGGATGGACAGAAGAGCCAGCCAGCTAGGGTTTGTTTTTGGTCTAGCACAGTCTCCCACCCACTTTCCATGCTTGCACACCACTTGTTCCCTCCTCTAGCCTCTGGCACTGCCAAAGGCTGAAGGCCTGGTCTTCGTAGGAAGCCAGTATGCATAGCTTGTCCAATAGGTCATCATGGAGGTTGGTTATTTGCTGCACCTGCTTCCATTTTCTGCCTTGCATGACAGAAAACTCAGAGGTGGCAGAAGCTACTGCAGTTACAGTACTGATCAACAAGCACGATCACTTGTTACGATGGCAGCAGCAGATTGATGTGATGTCCTGGTCCATTGCAGAGCTAACACAGCATGACTCCAAGCTTAATTCTGCACTGTCTGGCTCAGCCCCAATGTCTGCTTCCTCCACGACCTCCCTCAGTGACCAGCCCTGCTCAACTCGACACCAATCACACAGCCCCTGCCAAGCCCATCCCATTACCTCGTCACCATTCTCGTAGAGGTTCATTCTTTCTTCTTGAAAAATCTCAATCTTAATTGGTCCTCACGGTCTCCTTAGGAAAGCGTTGTTATGATCCCGGGCCCTGTCACTTCTGGACAACTTCCAAGCTCCATAGCTGTTACAAATCCCTGGCCAAGCTGTGTTGCTGTGCTCCAACTCGCCTGACCTGTGCCTCATCTACCCTTATCACCACTCCTGCATGTACCCTCTCTCACCAAGCACTTTGGGCAATGTTTCATTTTCAGCCTCACATGACACTCCTCAGCTTGGAAAAGGTTACAAAACTTTCTCTAAAAAAATCAGTGTCGGATTTGTTTATTTACTTTATTTAACGTCGCTATTAGCATCAATGGCAATTTCAGCTACACACACTAGGTTACACTGCCAATTTAGCGTAACCAATAAACGTAATGCATGTCTTTGGGTTGTGGGAGGAAACCAGAGTATCCAAAGTAAACCTATGCAGGCATGGCAAGGACATGCAGACTCCACACAGAAAGGACACAGGCCGCAAGCAGAATGCGTGTCATGCAGCAACACAACAACCCTAAGCACACAAGCTGTTCTTGAAAAGAACAGTTAAAGAAGAACAAAGTTAATATTTTGGAAGTCCTGACCTTAATTCAATGAAAATGTTTTGGAAGGACCTGAAGCGAGTAGTTTGTGGTCTCTTTATGTACTTTCAGGACTTCTGTGAAAACCTGATGTTGTGTTAGGTCGCATTTATGCAGAAATACTGGAATTTTTTAAAGGTTCACAAACTTTCAAACACCACTGTATGTCAATATTGTTTATGTGTTGGACAGTTTTCACATTAAGTACCTTCAATTTTCTCTTTGTGTTTAAGGCATGGATTTTATCCGAGCCTCATTTGATGAGAAGGCATATCAAGGTCCTCTTAATTAAAGGGCAGTGTGTTTCCAAACAGCCGCTGGTCTAGTTCATGAGGGAGCAGATGGAGAGTGTGAATGTGTGTGTGTGGTGGGGCAGAATAAAGACAGGTTGAGAAATAATTAAGCACTGGACAGTCATCATCACTCACTCACACACACAAACAAACAGAAACACACACACACACACACACACACACACACACACACACACACACACACACACACACACAAAACTGACAGTAAGATCAATACGGCACTTAGAAACATACTGCTCCATAAGCTACTGTGCATTATATTTCTGTTCAAGGAACGCTGTGTGTGAGACTAACCTTTGTGTGTCGACGTTGGCTTCTGCACCGCTTTAAAATCTATGTAGACACAGAACTGTACTCATGTGAACAGTTAAACTTTTGATTATATAGTGAAAATGTTACTTGGTATCTGAGATGTAAACTATATGCAAATATTAAGGGAAACATTTGAAGAGCATATGGAAATGTTCCCACAAAGCAATATGCAAATATTAACATTTTGCACAATATACACTTTCTTACAATTTCTTGTTTTTGAAAATGTATACTTCAACAAGGTATTATTAAATTAATCAGAACTGTATTGTACATTCACAATGTCATTGTAGTCTTTATAATACAACCCTATCCATCAAACTTTACATTCATTAAATAATCCTTCATTTATAGTCATTGTCATTCTACCTCTCAACAGAAATTTCTACACACACCTTTTACCAAATGGGTGACTGCCTCATATGCCATGCATCCCACAAGCACTCAATACAGTTCTACTCCTTTAAACTCATGCACCATCTAATGAATGTTCTTTGACCCATTTTAACATTTTCTTTTTTGGCAGTTTTGAATATGAATGTAAAGCTGCACCACCCCATCTCATCTTGTGGCATGTACTATTTAAGGACACACAGCTCCAGTGGCTCCAAGGGCCAGCTACTAAAACTGGCAGTTCCTGGGGGCCATGGTTTCCAGGGTGGAGCTAGCAAAGTAAAGGTCAGCTAGTGCATCTAATGAATCCTGCGATGGACTGGTGCTCTATCCAGGGTTTACCTCTGTCTGTGGCCAGTTAGTTATGGGTTAGCCTCCAGATCCATGTCCATGTGGGTTTACTCCAGGTGCTCTGGTTTCCTTCCACAGTCCAAAGATATGCACTAGGTTAATTGATTACACTAAACTGGCCTGACCTGGGGGTGTATGTGTGTGAGGGTGTGTGTGTGCATGTAAAATGGCTGTTGATGCTGATAGCAACGTTAAATAAATCCAAATAAACAAACTAATGTGAGCTTTTCTGTGCATACCTGAACTTTAAAGAAGAGTCATGAAACAGTTTGTGATTCACAGTTTTGTAGCAAGGAAAGTCAGTTCATCAGAGAAATACAAGATAGAAGCAACTCATGAGTGTTCTCATAAATATCTACCTAAGGTATCTTATGGTTACTATGTGTATACTATGAATCCGCCATGGTTTTACTATGGTACTTTGGTAAAACGATTGGGTAAGATACCATAGTAACGATTCAGTTTTCTTTCTGCCAAAAAACATGGCAAAACCATGGTCAATATTCATAAGGGTATGTCTAAGAAGTCAACTGTGTCCTGTTTCAGTGACTACCAGCCCACAGAACTCATCCTAATCATTATGAATAATTTCAAAAAAGTAGTCATGAGGCCCATAAAGATTAGCCCCCCCTCGCTCCCCCATCTCAGTAGACCTCCTTTGCCATTTGCTTTTCCATAGACAAGACAATTATATCACCCACAAAACTGACATTAACTTAAATTTGACATTTCTGCTAATCCAAATTATATTGACAAGTAAATTAAACCTTACAAACCAGTGGTGAATTAGCTAAAAATGCCCAAACATTATTTCAGCAATATAGATTACATTTTCAGAAATGCATCATATGTAAGTTCATTCCCTGCATGTACTGTGTGAACTTCTTTTCAATGAGGAAAAACAATAAATCATGTTACTTGACCAGGTGTTACCAAACGTTTGAATAAAACTGTATTATTAAATGCAGTATGTACTAAACAGGGTGTGGTTTAAGACAGTTATTCTTTTCTGGCTAGACAATACGCTCTATACTTTATGATAAGAACAATGAGGAGGGTGGAGCTGAGGAACAAGGAATGACTGCAGAAATGCTAATCTCTCACATTATGGGTCAGGAGACATGAGCAAACTACAGATATGCCTTATAAGTCTGGCCTGATGGATGTGAATTTGTCAGTATAGTAAACAGGGTGTGGTTTTAGATTCATAGATATTGTTTTGGTATCTGACTAGACAATAATTCCTATACGATTTGTAAATGTGTCATGCTTAATTCACTATAATCACTCATTTTGTACAGTTCATATGAGTGCAGTGACACAAGTCTTTCACTCAGAGCTCTCGCGTTAAAGTACCTTGGGAAATATAAATCCTTATCACAAGCTGAAGACTACTTAACAATTCTCCCCGAAACAACCACACAAACATCTATACAAAACTCATTAGTTGCAGTCTGCACTCTGAACCTGCCATGCCAAAGCACTTTTCTGGATTTCGCACACTTGCCAATTTTCTGACCAACTCAACAAGTACAAGGAGGAACATGGAGGTCCACACTCCTTTGGCTTTGAGCCATGTTAGAAAGAATCCATTACCTGCTTTGATATAATACAGAGCTGTGCTTGCTTCAACACTGCCCCCAAGTGGCATTGTGGAAATATCATGCACACATCATCGCTCTATTCAGAGCAGATCTCTGAGGTGTTAAGAACAATGAGGAGGGTGGAGCTGAGGAACAAGGAGTGACTGCAGATCCTTGAAACCCTAATCTCTCACATTACGGGTCTGGAGACATGAGCAAACTACAGATATGCATGGCCTGGCGAATTTGTCACAGAGAGCAGAGAGTTTGGTGAGAAAGTTTAAAAAAAGCTTTTCACTCAGTGTTAGCCTTAGCAGCTAACCTCAACCACAGACATAGAGAAAATATCTGTATTTCATATCTAGCCAGATCTACTCTAACTACAATAAAAATAATGAAACAACAGCTGTGAATTTATTTATAGTTTATTCTATTTGTGTAGTCTACATACATTTATTATGGAACCATTGTTTAACCACCTCACTATACAGGGGCGACACAATAGAGCTGTGCTGAGCATTGTCACCTTACAGTCCAGAGACCCACAATCATGTACTGGCCTAGTCCTGCTGCTGCCTCTTAAGAATCTGCAGGTTTTCTCCATGTCTGTATAGATTTTCTTCAAGTACTCTGGTTTTCTCCTATATACCAAAGTGGTGCAAGAAAGTTTGTGAACCCTTTAGAATTTTCTATATTTCTGCATAAATATGACCAAACGCATCATCAGATTTTCAGTCCTAAATGTAAATAAAGACAACCCAGTTAAACAAATGAGACAAAAATATTATACTTGGTAATTTATTTATTGAGGAAAATGATCCAATGTTACATATTAGTGAGTGGCAAAATTATGTGAACCTTTGCTTTCACTATCGGGTATGACCCCCCCAACAGCCCCCCCCGTGAAGCAATAACTGCAACTAAACATTTCCTGTAACTGTTGATCAGTCCTGTAGGAAACACCTGACTATAATTTCACCTTCAAATACTAGAGGTTCACATACTTTTGCCCGAGCAGTGTGTTGGGGATCATTGTCATGCTGGAAGACCCAGCCACATTCCATTTTCAATGCTCTCACCGATGGAAGGAGGTTTTTGCCTGAAGTCTCACAATACATGGCCCCGTTCATTCTTCTCTTAACATGGATCAGTCGTCCTGTCCCCTTTGCAGAAAAACAGCCCGGAAGCATGGTGTTTCCATCCCCATGCTTCACAGTAGGTATGGTTTTCTTGGGATGCAACTCAGCATTCTTCTTCCTCCAAACATGATGAGTTGAGTTTTTACCAAAAAGTTCTATTTTGGTTTCATCTGACCACATGATATTCTCCCAACACTCTTCTGGATCATCCATATGCTCTCTGGCAAACCTCTGACAGGCCTGGACATGTACTGGCTTAAGCAGGGGGCATGCCTGGAACTGCAGGAGTCCCTCTCGGCATAGTGTGTTACTGATGGTAGCCTTTGTTGGTCTGGTCCCAGCTCTCTGCAGGTCATTCATCAGGTCCCTCCGTGTAGTTCTAGGATTTTTGCTCACCATTCTCACATTTTTCTTTTTGACCCAGATCGAGGGAGATTATCCATTGGTTTTGTATGTCCTTCCTCCATTTTCCTTACAATTGCCTCCCATAGTTGATTATTCACACCAACCTGCCCCGTGCCTATTGTAGATTCGTCTTCCCAGCCTGGTGCAGGTCTACAATTTTTCTTCCCTGGTGTCCTTCTACAGCATCTTGGTCTTGGCCATGATTGAGTTTGGAGTCTGACTGTTTGAGGACAGGTGTCTTTTATACAGATAATGAGGTCAAACAGGTGCCATTAATACAGGTAACGAGTGGAGGACAGAAGAGCTCCTTAAAGAAGAAGTTACAGGTCTGTGAGAGATGGAAATCTTGCTTGTTACTTATTTTCCACCATAATTTACAATTAAATTCTTAAAAAATCCTACAATGTGATTTCCTGGATTTCTTTTCTCATTTTGTCTCTCATGGTTGAAGTGTACCTATGATGAAAATTACAGACCTCTCTCATCTTTTTAAGTAGGAGAACTTGCACAATCAGTGGCTGACTTAATACTTTTATGCCTCACTGTAAGTGAGTGTGTGCATATGCTCTGTGATAAACTGGCACCCTGTCCCAGCTTCCCAACACCCACCAAGTGGAAAGTGAGTGAGAGTGTAAGTCACCTTCATAAAGATACTCAATTTTACATTTACACCCTTAACAACACTATAAACACTGTCAACTGTTTAACCTGTTCCAGTGATTTTACAGAAAGACATAAAAAGAATAAAAGTAACTGAATGCAAAATAGAAACCTAAATAAGTATTTCCAAAATATAAAAAAATAGGAAATAAAAACTAAATAAACAAAGAGGTGTAATGGTTTGAAACAAATAAAAACAATAACACACGCAGAGAACAGTTTACTATCTTTTTGTGTTCTCATTATCTAATAGTGTTGACATTTGACTTTGTCTAGTACTTCATTCTGTACAATGCCAGAGATTGAAAATGACAAACTTTAAATGATTACAAACACCTTTCATTAATAAGGTGTGCATATTTACATTTAATCATTGTTCTCCTGGTTTAAACATTAGTATCTTGGTCACTGTTGCAAGGGAGTACAAAGTCTATACCAGAATTTATTGGCCCCCAAGAGAAAGTGATGCCAGTCCATTGCAGGGACCAAAAGGGGTCGTTGTTGCAGTCCCAGGCAATGGTTGCCCCTTCCAGCCTTCCAGCTTGCCTGACCTCACCGGAAAGCACAGCTGCCTGTAATTAATATCATAAGAACTCCATTTACAATCAGAAAAAGTTGGATTGGTATTGAAAATGCAAACAAAACAATCTCATGCTTTTACTTCATTTGTTAATAAACATCCATTCCTGCATTTCAGGCCTGCAACACATTCCAAAAATTTAGGGTTAATAATGATGTGATTTCAAACAAGCGATGTCAACAAGTGATTGAAATCATGATTTGACTGGATTTCCAGTTTGACAACAAATGCTTGAGAATTTTGAAACAAAAAAATGCTACAAGAACAACCATATGCTGTTGCACACCTTAAGATGTGTTAGGCCAATATAACACCTGAAACCCTTTATTGATTGGTATTCTTTTTTTAAGGTTGTTTAAGTGTTGAAAGAAGGAATGGTAACATTAATTTATTTATTTATTTTGCATGTTCCATACTGTCCCAACTTTTTTCTGATTTGGGGTTGTAATGTATGATTAATCTGTGCTGAATTGGCGGGATCATTGACCAGTCACGCAATCCACGGAAAATTTACATTTTAACTTGTGTTAAAATGTGTGGGTTTTTTTTTTTTTTTGTTTAGCAAAGCACTAGTGAAAAATATATTCATGCTTAGCCTAAACCATTAATTTGGTTGCAATTACATTTTGAACAGTATAGATATGTATATATTTAGTCCTCCACAACAGAGCAAAACACACAGACAATCACAGTCTTTGTAGACATAAGTTTTGGGGACTTTCCAGTGACATAAAAACTACTGTAGCTTATTAATGTAACACCTACACCTAACCTTAGCCCTCAAAAAAGAAATTAAAAGGAAGGGGTAAAACTATTTTCCTTATGAGGACCATTTAAACATGACATGACATGTAAACTACACACACACACACACACACACACACACATGCACGTAAGCCGTTATGAGTAATACCCTCTGGCTCCTAATGTGTGTACTGGGTGATGAGGTAGCGTGAAGTGCACTAGTAGAGTGTGAGGGCAGACATGGGTAAGTGCCAGCCGTAGGTGGCCTACTCACTGCAGTGACATGCCAGGCTCTGACGGGTCGCCGCAGTCACTGCGGGGCGTTAATAATTCAGCAGGTGCAATATGTTCAGGCACCAAAACTCCTCCAATCTTGCTGAAAATGTTCACACACTTCCTTTCCCCCTTTCCTCTCAACCCCACGCAGCAACTGAGTGGTGCCCATTTCCATCTCAGCCCCCCTTCCCTTTGAGTTCTTCTAAGACTTCAAAGAGCATTTTATTGTTTGTTAAAGGCCTTGTCACCATAGCAACGGAGCCCAACATCGTGCCACGTTTTCACCTTCACTGTCTCACCTCATGCAGCTTTCCCTCCTCTCAGAACCAACATGGCTGCCACACGGACGCATCCAAAATACAGATGTACCAATTCACGTGACTGGGGAAGTGACTGACCTTGAGAAGGTTCATGAAAGGAGGAGGACAGACAGAAGGGGAAGGTAGAATGAGACATGTGAATTACAATGTTTCTCCATACATACCAATGTGGTGTTCAGGGAAAATGACAAATCATCACACACACACACACACACACACTGCAGCGTATTAAAGGTTGGTGCTGGATGTAATACAACCAAACCTCACTATCTGAATATTACCATGTACCGAAAAATGGTTCTCATTTCCAGGATTTCTTATGGGAAAATTCCTACGTCATTCCGGCATATTTAAAAACACCTACTTTCAGTGATCTGAGCATAACATTGTGGCACAGGGGAATTTTGACTGGCAGTCCTGTCGGTAGTCTGCGGATCAGGCAGGACTCCACCTCTTTAGCAGATTCCTTCAGTGAGAAATCTCTGCTGTGTGCTACAATGCAAAAAAACACTACAATAGCTACAAAAAACAATGACCTCATAATTAACCACTCAATAAAACATGCTTAGGTAGGGGTGTGCAATATGAATATACATCAATTTACTAAGTACAGGATAATATTGAATAGTAGTTTATGAGAATCTGTCACTACTGGTGCATTTTGTCGACGATCACATGTATCGTAATAAATATTGTGTATTATGTCATAATGTCTTTAAATATTGTGATATAATATTTTTATCATATAACCTATCCCTATGTTTTTAAAGTTACTCACTGGTAGGAGGGAAGTGGAAAGAGTCATTAGAGATAATATCCCATACAGAACAGCATCTGTATATGATGGTGCAGAAATATGCTAGGCCATACTATGTTTGAGTTTTGGCAGCTCTTCTAGCCTGACGTGGCACTACAAATACACAACTGATCCAAACATGTCTGAGACAGGGCAGGTCAGATCATTTCCCCATCATTGCAATAGCAGCCCCATCAGCAGCTCTAAGCTCAGCCAAATATGTCAGGGTGACATGGAAAGCTTGGTATGTTCCTACATGTGGATTCACTCCTACCACTGAAGGATGCCACCTGCCCATGAAAATGAGCTTTGACCTGTAGTCCTCCTGTGGCTAGGGAGTTGTGCCCAAGGCAGAAGATTTAGAAAAGACTGGGAAATTGCAGATACATTCTGACTTGTAGTGGAATTAATTTTTTTTTTTTTTTTGATATTCCAATATGAAATGGTGGGAATTGACTGTATGTAAGTATTGTGTGCACTGTTTATATAAAGATAATTAAATAAGCATTATATAAAGATAATTAAACTACCTTCATTACAAGCTACAATATTGCATGTTGTATGTGCCTGTTTACTGTCTTGGTGAACAGAGTTATAAGACTGCCTTTTCCAAGGCACACATCTTTTTCCTTTAAAATCAGTAAAAACTCAACAAAAACACAGAAACGTCACAAAATAGATAGTGGTAAAATCCGGCTGAACTTGTACTGAACTCAATGCACAGTTACCCAGGTCATGAACTGCACACATACCGACAGGGTATACAGGTGCTAGACAGGTGGCAGACACCCTTGTCTAGCAAAGAAATAATGCATGAATAGATATTATGTAACTGTAATAGACTTATATGTTGAACAATGGGTTAGATTTTCTGTTGTTCACATATGCTTCCTTAGCAGTTTACTTTCACAGCATCCTGCTTCCTCATTCCAGTTTAGAGGGCTTGCAATTTCTTATGTCAGCTTGCCCCCACTACAAGAGCATCTAAAAGGGAGATTCAAATGATGAGTTGTCAGAAACCAACGTTAATTAATCAAACACGTTGTAAGTCATTTACATTTACAGCATTTAGCAGACGCCCTTATCCAGAGCGACTTACAATTTATACAATCTTACAATCCAAGCAATTGTGGGTTAAGGGTCTTGCTCAAGTAGAGGTGGGATTTGAACCCAGGACCTTATGGACCAGAGTCCAGTACTTTACCCGCTAGGCTACCACAGTCCCAATTCATTGGGATACACTGTATAACGTGTATACTGGTAGCACTATCATTTGATCTTACCAAGGGTTGACAGCAGTTTTCTTAATAGATTTTGACGAAAGAGGGAAAAGTGTCCAAATAGGCTGAAAATTCCAGCTTTAGAAGACAGCTGTCCTCAATGTCTCTTTCCAAAGGGGACAGACTGTATCCCAAAATATCCCATATATCACTGCTGAAATTGCATTTTTATTTCATTCTTCACTTGTGGTGTCAAGCTATTTGTGGTGAATTATTCCCAGCACAGCAACACTGCCAATTTAGTGTGGTGCCATTGTGAGTTTATTATGTTTGAGTTTATGAATTTATTATAGGTAAAAGTTGTCAATTTCTATAGTGCCCTCCACAAATATTGGCATTCCTAGTAAATATGACATAACTTTTGATCTTTCAGTCAAAATATTAACAAGAAGAACGCTTTATTTTAAGTATAATGACTGGAGAAGAATTCTTAATAATATCCTGAAATAAAAAGTATTCTCAAATCAGTGTGTGTCACAATTGGTGGCAGCCATGGAAATGCAATTTTATATTATAGTGTGGTATAAGTACATATATTCTATTAATTCTGTTACTCATTGATCACAGTGATTACTAAGACCAGACAATACAACTATGACGTGTGACAATAGGTTGTTAAGCTGCACAAATCAGTAAGTGGGTACAAGAAAATAGCTTATCCGTTGAAGATGCCCATGTCCACTATTTAGGGCAATAATGAAAAAGTGTAATGCAACTGGAGAAGTTAAAAATATGCCTGGAAGAAATAAAAACTTGACTGCCTCAGTCAGGAAGCTTAAACTGGATTTTGCTTGGATCTTCCAGCAGGGAAATGATCCAAAGCAACACAGAATAAATAAAATCAACACAAAAATGGCTCATTGGTCCAGAATCAAGGTTTTGCCATAGCCATCTCAATCCCCAACTTAAACCCCATAGAAAACCTGTGAGATGAACTGAAGAAGGGAGTCTTCAAACAGACCTTTGAATCTGAAGAATGTTGAGAGATTCTGTATGGAGGAATGGTCTCAGATCTCTTGCCATGTGTTCTCCAGTCTCGTTAAGCATTATACTAGAAGACTATAATCTTCGCCAATAGAGGTTGCACAAAATAGTAAATGAAGAAGTGCCAGTAATTGTGGTAGACAGATTTATATGTTATCTTTTAACCATCAAATAAAGGGTAGTTTTTTTGTTAATATTTGGACTGCAAGATAAACAGGAAATAGAATAAAGATTGTGTTTTTTTCCTGTAGCCCGTTCTTTCAGTGTTTACCAGTGGCAACAATATTTGTGGATGTGGTGTAGTATAAAGATGCTACTGAAATTCATATATGTATCTAACATATCCATTTCTGTCTAATCTTCCATCTTGTGCTTTATTGATGATATCCAAATTTTTAAAACATCTGACTTCCCTGACTTTAACAGTACTGTCCCTCTTGAATTCAGTTTGAGACATGCAAACTTTAGTGGCACTTTTCTGAAACAGACGGGCATCCTGCAGATGCTATCACTCCCTGTCAATCCGGAGTGATTGACGCGGATGAAAAATGCCCTCTGGAGACAAACAGGTTCAGCTCACCTTTCAGCATTCAGGCATATCATTGCAACCACATCAATCCTCAAGACGATGGCTTCAGCTGCCTGTGTCACTACTGATTCTGGATTTATTCACCAAAACTAATGCATCTGAATAGGGAGCGGAGTGGAAGTGGCACATCAAATGGGCCACAAGCCACGTAAGCCTTTGCAATCTCACATCAGCTTAAAAAGTGATGGACAAGTCTATTATATCAGCAGGGAGATGCTGGTTCTCAGTAGTCACCTGGGATCTGGGGAAGAAGCCTTTCACAAGTTTGACATCAATTGTTAGGAGATTGGTTAAAGTAAGAGAATAAAAAAAAAGTTTGAAAGAATCACAAGGACGCTTCTAGAACTGTAAAGCCGTTTTGATTTTGTTTGGTTCACATTACACAAGCTGCACAAAGACATCTTTTCTTTTTTTATTCATTACATGAATGTTAAATTTGACACATGCTCTGATTTTGCATGGCAGACTATAACAACATTTTTGGACAGTGTTCAAACTAAAGGAAGAACTGAAATGAATTATATGTTTGAATTGTTAAAGGATGTACCTCAAAGAAAGATTGGAAAGCATTTACTTATTTCTCCCTCTACAGTGGATAATATTATTAAACGATTCAAGGAATCCGGATTTCATTGCATAAAGGGCACACCTAAGACATGTTTGCAGGAAGAATGGGGATAAAATTACCCCTGAAACACTTCACTGCTTGGTGTTCTTAGTCTTCTAAACTCTCTCTCCTACTTTTCACTTTGTCAAGCTTTACTTCCTTAAAATTTCGTCTTATATCTCCTCTCATGACTACCTTTCAAAACTGCTTTAATTCTTCTTTGCATGGATATAACAAGGTAGTGGAATCGTGTCTCAGAGAATTTGTTCCATTTTGACATGGCGGCTTCACATAGTTGCTGCAGATTTGTCGGCTGCACATTGTCCACCACATCCCAAACGGGCTCTATTTTACTGAGATCTGGTGAATGTGGGAGCCATTTCAGAAACTCAAATGTTCAAGATTAACTCATTTTCAACCAAAAAACTGCTGTTCACTGGATATGTTCTCCTTTCTTAAGAGAAAATAATACCCTAGAGATAGCTATGCATAAAAATCCAAGTAGATCAGCAGTTTCTGAAATACTCAGACCAACCCATCTAGTACCACCAACCATGCTATGTTCAAAGTCACTTAAATTATGTTTCTTACCCAATTCTGATGCATGTCTTAAACTTCAGCAGGTCATCTTTATCACATCTGCATGTCTAAATGGACTGAGTTGGTGCCACGTGATTGTCTGATTAGATATTTGCGTTAAGGAGCAGTTGAACAGGTGTGCCAAACACACACACACACACACACACACACACCAAGCAAACCATTTACCAGCAGCATCTCATATAAAGTAACCACACTGACCATGGCTGTTGGTCACTTTAAATAGCATGTCAGTCAGGTGCAACATCTTAATGCTGTCACTTCTAGGCAATGTAAGTCACCAGCATGACAGCTGGGACATGGTCAAACTGCACACATTTATGTAGAGCAAGCACTGTAAAAAACGCTGCAAAAAATTCCAAAAAAAGCTTTACTAACTGCCTTTGTTTTGAGCATACACAGGGAAGTTGCCCCCAAAAATCTGGTGATCCTGGGCAAATGTCCAGTGCAACTGATTCAAATTCATAGCATTCAAGCAGCTCTCCTAAAGCCAGAATCAGTGTAAGTTGGGCATGTGGACTAACCTGGTTATGTTTTCATCCCACCTGACACAAACAGCATGTACAACAGCAATGAGTTAAGTCTTCCTTTATACAGTAGCTGGCCAAATTAAGTATTTCAATGTATGCATGTATGAATTACAGTATGACCAGAACCAGGATGACCATGTTGAGATGATATGATTGTATCAGACCTAAGACAAACACAGGACATGCCTACAGGATGCTGGTGGCTGGACATTTTTGACTGGAAGACTATTTTCAGTCCAGCAATGACATGAAGGTGGTTTAAAACTCCAGCAACACTGCTGTGTCTCATCCACTCGTATCAGTGCAACACGCACTAACAGAGAATGATCCACGACCCAAACAGTACTTGATCTGTGGTGGTCCTGACCATTAGAGGACAGAGTAAAGGAAACTAACAAAGTATGTTGAGAAACAGATGAACTACAGTCTGTAACTGTAGAACTATGAAGTGAAGTGCTGTGACTACTAAAACTTAAAGAATAACCAGATTGTAAACTGAAAAATATAGACTAAGACTTTAACTAGTAACTGAGAATGAACACCACTTTTCACAAAACCCTTTAGTCTGCAAGTACACATTAAGCAGAGACTCGCAAACAACTTCATGCTCCACTCCCCAATTAAGCATTGCCAAAAATTAATTACTGATCTGCACCAGTACCACACAAAATCTGATTTAACCTTATCTGCCCTTAATTGCTTAAATGCCTGTTCAATCACATGTTGCAGTAGTGAGCATTCAGCCATACAACTCACAGCACTGATCTTCTTAGCAGAAACCTGCTGTCTAGAATCCATCCGCTATAGTGCTGGACAGGATGCAAAGAAATGACCAGGTTCTTGGCAGTAGAAACATTCATGAGAGTTAGCCCGAGGCAGAGTGAGAGCATGGGAATCAGAAGCGTTAACGAGAGCTACCCCAGTGGAGCATGGCAGCAGCTCCTGCTAAGATGGAGGCGATGTAAACACAGTGCTCTATTTTAACACACACAATACTGGTCCCCCAGCATAGCAGTTTAAGCCAAAGCATTCTGTGCTCATTTAAATACAGGACTACTTGCTCAGGTTCACACTCTTTAAATGCTTCCAACAGTAGTAGTTTCTTTAGCTACTTAAAATTCTCAACTTTAGTAGCAGTGCACTTTAAGCAACTTTACAGTTGGTGTTCAAAGTGGTTATCTTACAACATATGTAGTACTATCCTTCATATTTCAAATATTTTTCTCATATTCATTGTACAGTAAGGATCACTCTTTAGTATTATTAGTATCACTGCTTGTATTTTCTACTATTGTATTTTGGGTGCCTCCCTCATTTGTTAAATGAATGCCTCTCTCATCTTGTTTATTTAATCTATGGTAAATCTTTTAGCTTTGTCAGTAAGCCTACTCTGCCTAATAAAAATTAACTAACCCTATTCTAGTTTCTCGGGGGAGAACTGAGCTGGAGACCACTTTAGGCACATACTCTAGAGCACTAGAGTATTCGATGCTTACCATGACAGGTCCTAAATCACAGTTTTTGGTTATATTTCTATTATAAAGAAAAATGTATTGATATAAAGACATATAAAGGAATTGAGGTTAAGTGAAGTGATTACTAGAAAAAAAATGAAAACAATCCAATTGTTACATAAATCATAAAAATGACTATACCTCAGATGTTGCGTTTAATCAGCTCAAAAGAAAGGGATAAATTAAAAACAGAGTTTGCATCAGTAATGAAATCTGTATGTAAACATTTCCATTGTTAATGGGAGTTAAAATTAAACAGGTGGTCTGAGGGAACAGAAGGCTTGCTTTTGCTTGGGATAGGATTCCTGTAGGACTGCTAAACTGTTGTAGAAGTTCAGTATGATAACTGAAGCTTAATCACATGATTTATGATGATGATGATTTATGGATGCAGTTTGCAATTAGTTTATTAAATTACTTGCAAACTACATTACCCTTATAGTCACAGTGCAGACACCAAACCTCATGCCTACCATGTAACTTTATATCTCTGTACTTCCTCAACACCAGTCAGGAATAATATTAAAGCCACCACCTTGCTTCTACATTAACTGTGCATTTTATCAGCTCCAATTGCCATGCAAGTGCACTTTGCAGTACTGCAATTACAGACTGCAGTTCGGAAAATTTCTGTGGTTCTGCATCAGTTGTTAGCACCTTTCACGTTTTTGTCAGGACCCCCACAGGATCATCACAGGACAGGTCCCATTTGGATGGTGGATCATTCTCAGTGCTGCAGTGAAATCGACACGGTTGTGGTGTTTTAGTTAGTGTTGCGCTGGTATGAGTGGATCAGACAGTAGTGCAGCTGGAGTTTCAGTATCAGTATCACTGTTTGACGGAGAGTAGTCCAGCAACCAAAAATATCCAACCAACAGCATCCTGTGGACGGTGGCCTGTGAACATGGACTAGAGCAGTGGATCCCAAGGTGAGGAGCACATAGAGCTATGCATGTTGCAACATGCACAATGCATGTTGAATGTAATAATTCCATTACAAAGGTGATTTGTCCCTTTAGTTTGTTTTCTTCAACAAGTTGCAGTTTTGAATTCATTACAAGTCCAATGGAGTTTGGGAGCAAAAGACGTGTACGTGTGTACAATGTGTACGAATGTCTAACACAAAAATGTGCAGCAGCAGATGAGCTACTGCCTCTGACTTTACATCTAGAAGATGGACCAAACATGACAGGTGGATCTAACACAGTGGACAGTGAGTGAGCACAGTGTTATGACAGTTTTGTTTCTCTCAAATTAATGCTAAGCAAATTCACACGTGGTACCAATGGGTTAAAAATACCCATAATTCAGCCTGAAGCCCAAGCTCTGATCTGAATTTTGTAGGAATACATTTCTGTCAGCTGGAATGAAGACAGCACCGCTGTTAGCATTCATTAAGGTGTAGGGCCCCTACAGACTAGCACTGGATCTGCATTCCAGTGCCAAGCACATTGCTGACAGGACCTTATGGCACATCAGACTGAGAGAGACTGTGGAGGAGGAAAGTAACACTCTGGTTTTATCCCTCTCCCTCCCTCCTCCACTTTCAGACAGCTGTGAGGCGCCTCAATGACTACCTCACACCTGGCGCAAAAAAAACTCTGCACCTATCTCTTCCCAGCATTGTATCCTAGTTTTTATTTAGTTTGTTAAAAGGAGTATGGCAGCATGTTTTTCATCCAAACCTTTATCAACCATATCTGTAGTGTGTGTGTGTGTGATTAACACCTTTTTTACATCCTTGTACAGTGAAAAGAACTGAAAGCAAATGTTATTCAAAAATCACTTATAATGGAAGCCCAATGGCAGCTGTTGAAATGTCTACATAGTACTTGTCTACAATGGCATTTCAGTCACTGTTAACATAAAATCCTTTCAGATATATGAATGTCATTTTTTGTAGTTACCAGCATTAGTATTGAGGATCTTTTTACAGTATAGCATCTGTATTGGAAAGTTATGGTAAGAAATTGTTTTCTGTCTCATACTAGCATCTATATCAGAGTTGAATCCTTCTAGTTCCATGAAAAGGTCACATTTCTTAAACATACTGATTGATTGTTATTAAATAAGCGATTTGTCACTTTCTTTGTTATTTGAGTCATTATTTTTAAGTAACAATACTTAAAGACATGGTCAGTTGGTGTTTTTAAAGTGTGTGAGTGGCTGTGCTTTATAATGTATTGGCACTCTGTACTGCTGGCTAGGCACTGGCTTCCCGCGACCCTGATCAGGATTAAGTGGATAGGAAATTGAATGAATGAATGAGTGAATGAATATTTTAGCCATAAACACTATCTCATGCTATAATTAATTATTATCTGAAAAATAGTAGAGGTTTTTTCAAATGTGTTCTTACCTCTGCCTACCTTCAGCTTTAGTTTTACCCGTGAGTAACAAAAAAGAGTAGAATAAAGTTGGGATAGAGTTGAAAATAAAATAAAATAAAATAAAAAAGTTGTGTGTGTCTGAAATACTTTGACTTATTTAATTGCAGACAGTATGATCAAAGCCTTATACTAACCATGTCCAGAAGCTGCATCAGCTTGATGGACCATCACACAGTGGTCAGACGAACCAGTATTCCAGATCCTTTTTGGAAGAAATTTATGCCATGTGTTCCAGATCGAAGACGAACAGGACCATCCAGATAGATATCAGCAAGTCAAAAGACAGGGTCTGTCATGGTGTTGGGTTGTGTCAGTGCCCTTGGAAAAGGTCATTTACACTTGTGATGGCAGCATTAATGCAGAAAAGTACACTGAGCATTAAGAGCAACGTATGGTGACTTTCAATATGACATCTTTTCCAGGAAGGTCCATCCATTTTTCAACAAGACAAGGCAAAATCACATGCTGCACACATTACAAAGCCTTGGCTATGGACGTGGTGGGTACAGGTACTGGACTGGGCTGCCTGCAATCCTGATCTCCTCAATAGACATTGTTTGGATAATTTTGAAATGAAAAAAAAAAAGAAATAAATACGACAATGACGACACTGTACTGTTGCACACCCTAAGATGCATTTGCAGGAAGTATGGGACTAAATAACACCTGAAACACTAAATTGCTTGGTATTTCTGGACCCGACACGTCTTTTAAGCATTGTGAAAAGTAATGGCAACATTACAAAGTGGTAAATGCTTTACCATCCCAACTTTTTTGGGAATGTTTTGCAGACCTGAAATGCATAAACGGATGTATGTATATTAACAAATGAAATTAACTTGATCAGATTAAACATTAAATACAATTGTAATAATATATGGTTCATGCTGTCTGCAATGAAATAAAGTTAATTTATTACTGGGGTAGCCTAGTGGGTAAGGTACTGGACTATGGACCAGAAGCTCCAGAGTTCAAATCCCACCTCTACCAAGCTGCCACTGTTGGGTCCTTGAGCAAGACCCTTAACCCACAATTGCTTGGATTGTAAGAATGTATCAATTGTAAGTCGCTCTGGATAAGGGTGTCTGCTAAATAATGTAAAAAAACACTGCATTTATTTATTAATTAGTTTTAAACAATCAGCATCAATGGCTATTCAAAACAGACAAGCTTATATCATGAGAAGAGCATGCAGAGCCCAGGGTCGGGATTGGACTGGGGAACTTTGAGCGGTGAGGCAACAGTGCTAACCACCTGTACAATACAACTCCATTAATCCATATAATGAATATACAGTGTGGATTTTCTGGGGTCTAGAACGAATTAATTGAATTTACATTATTCCTTATGGGAAATATGTACTCGGTAACTATTTTTTTGGTTCTTGACAAGACTTAACATCGAGACCTGAGGTAGTACTGCACCAAGATGAGTTTGATTAGCTACATTCTCAAATAATAATGTTCCATTTTAAAGAACCTTTGACTGCACAGTAGACTTCAGTCTAAAAATGTCCTGATCTCAATGAGTTGTGGGCTACCCCATAATTTCTATAATCCTTCCATTACTTTTAGAGAAACAGGACGCTCTGAATACAGTCAATGTCCTTCATCAACCGAACAAGCAAAGAGCTGAGGATATGAGATCAATGAGCGTGATCTAGCCGAGACTTCAGTTAGCGGTCTGTGACTTTGACATGTTAACGTGATATGTTAACATGCGATAACGTGAGATGTTGTTCGTCACTTCAAAGAGTAGCACATACACCTAAAGCAGATACTAAGTACTGTATAATAAATGCTCAGATATGCTGCTAATCTATATAAACCTATGTGTGGGTTGATATGAACAACCGACAATGTCAGCAAGGAGGCTGCATTGCCAGGCTGAGTTGGGCGTGATATATGAAGGCAGATGGTATTGATTTGTGCCGCTGTTTAAACAAAGCTCGGTAATGCAATTCTGAGTGTAACCGACGACCAAGGAGAAGCTATTAGTTCTCAATATCGCAAAACAAATCATGATTAGACTGTGGGGCCACACAAGCAGCACCAGGTGGAGCGATCCAAATTGATCAAAGGCGTCTCAATTGATCCTTTAAAAATGGCTGAGATTATTACACCTCGGATTATGAACCTGGAGGGTGTACATGCTCTGTGTGTCTCTGTGTGTGTGTGTGTGTGTGTGTGTGTGTGTGTGTGTGATGGGGCGTTTGATTGGCAGAGATCATCAAAAAGGGTTTAGGCTCTCCAGAAAATGAAAAGAGAGCTTAACCTGGAGTTGGCTAGTGCTGGCCAGCAGGAACTTTAATAATAAAACAGCTAGGACTGGGATTTATGAGCACACTCCCTCAAGACAATACTGAAAGGGGGAATTAGTCATGACCTGTCTGGCTCCAAGAGGCCATAGACAAAGGAATGGCTCATGCCTACTGCTAATTAGCCGACATGTGTCACCTGACAATAGTCATTAAAGACCGCTTTCAGAATTCCACTTTATCAATGCATGGCAAAGTTTAGATAAAGTAAGCCAACATGCACAGCAAAAAAACCCATGTGTTCTGCTGGTCCTGTTTAGTATAATTCACAAAACCAAAGCTTCATTAACTGAATAAAATATTATCTATCCATCCATCCAACAATCATACAGTCGTGCAGAATACTTGCTTGATCCAATTTAAAGTAGTGGGGGACCAGAGCCTATGCAGAAGCAGCAGCGGGGCACAAAGCAAAAGCCAACCCTGGACAGGGCGCCAGTCCCATCACTCACTCACACACACAAACACACACACACACACACACACCCACCTCAGAGTGCCCAGAGAAAACCCACACAGACACTTGGAAAACATGTCAGGAAATGAACCCCTGCTGCTGGACAACAGCACTAACCAGTGCACCACCATGCTGCCACTGGATAGAATACATTATTAAACTTAAATATGCTAGAGCTATGCAATTATTTGATTATTAATTTAGTTCATACTTTTCTTGTTGTTAAATTAAGTAAATGTAGTACATATAAACAGAGCTATTCTAAAACCCTAAACTAAATTTGCAACAAAAATACAGTGATGTGTGGCAGCTAACAGCAATGCTTCATAACTAGTACACATTCAAATAGCACACTGCCCCTTTCTATTGTATTATTCCTTTTTTAAGCCATAACTGTGCCTGGTTTAGCATTTTCTTTTGCTTTAATTCACACATAATAGGTTTCATATTAACATGGCACACAGAGAAAACATTAAGGATTATATTCATTTACGCATTCCTGATTGCCACACAGCTGATTAAAGAGTATTGATTTGCTGGTCAGCAGAGGGTATTCCCCTGATTTGTGGAAATAAATCTGCTGATACAAAGAGTAAAGGTGAAATGTGTACAAGTTTCAGGAGTCCCCAGACCAGCCATTAAACACCCAAATTAGGTTTTTTAAATCTCTCACATCAGTGTTATTGTAGCTTAGATCATTTAAATTAGTTCTACCATTAATGGTCTAGAATTGAACAGTCAAGATCTTAGAACTGGTGTACTTTTAACAAACCTTTAAAATATTGTATTGTGGCACTCCAGTGGCACAATGGTAATATAATAGATCACCACAGTCAGGTTTAGAGTCTATGTTTAGAACATAACCCAACCCTGCACCCCCATGAATCTGGCCATGGGTCTGGTGTCACACAGACACATAACCGCCGATGTCTGAGAGAGAGGAGACTGGTCGAAGGTCCCTCAGAACTGAAAACAACAATCGCTTTCACCTTGCCTGATGAAGAGGTGCCCCTTTCAGGGTAGGAATTCACTTACAGTGGGACAAAAAAGTATTTAGTCAGCCAATAATTGTGCAAGTTTTCCTAGTCTCTACTCCTATTTTCATCATAGGTACACTTCAACTACGAGAGAGACAATGAGAAAAATAATCCAGGAAATCACATTGTAGGATTTTTAAAGAATTTAATTGTAAATTATGGTTTAAATTAAGTATTTGGTCAATAATAAAAGTTCAACTCTATACTTTGTAACATAACCTTAGTTGGCAATGATAAAGGTCAAATGTTTCCTGTAAGTCTTCACCAGGTTTGCAAACATTGTAGCAGTTTTTTTTGGCCCATTCCTCCATGCAGATCTCCTCTAGAGCAGTGATGTTTTGGGGCTGTCGCTGGGCAACACGGACTTTCAACTCCCTTCACAAATTTTCTATGGGATTGAGGTCTGGAGACTGGCTAGGCCACTCCAGGACCTTGAAATGTTTTTTACGGAGTCACTCCTTCGTTGCCCGAGCGGTGTGTTTGGGATCATGGTCATGCTGGAAGACCCAGCCACGTTCCATCTTCAATGCTCTCACTGATGGAAGGAGGTTTTGCCTTAAAATCTCACGATACATGGCTCCGTTCATTCTTCCCTTAACACGGATCAGTCATCCTGTCCCCTTTGCAGAAAAACAGCCCCAAAGCATGATGTTTCCACCCTCATGCTTCACAGTAGGTATGGTGTTCTTGGGATGCAACTCAGCATTCTTCTTCCTCCAAACACGACGAGTTGAGTTTTTACCAAAAGGTTCTATTCAGGTTTCATCTGACCACATGATATTCTCCCAATCCTCTTCTGGATCATCCATATGCTCTCTGGCAAACTTCAAACTGGCCTGGTACTGGCTTAAGCAGGGGGACTGGCAGCCTGGCACTGCAGGATCTATGTCCGTCTCAGCGTAGTGTGTTACTGATGGTAGCCTTTGTTACTTTGGTCCCAGCTCTCTGCAGGTCATTCATCAGGTCTCTCCGTGTAGTTCTGGGATTTTTGCTCACCGTTCTCATGATCATTTTGACCCCACGGGATGAGATCTTGCATGAGGCCCCAAATCAATGGAGATTATCAATGGTTTTGTATGGCTTCCATTTTCTTACAATTGCTCCCACAGTTGATTTATTCACACCAACCTGCCCAACTCACGCCAACCTTGCCTATTGTAGATTCACTGTTCCCAGCCTGCTGCAGGTCTACAATTTTCTTCCTGGTGTCCTTCAACGCCATGGTTGAGTTTGGAGTTTGACTGTTTGAGACTGTGGACAGGTGTCTTTTATACAGGTAACAAGGTCAAACACGTGCCATTAATACAGGTAACGAGTAGAGGACAGCAGAGCTTCTTAAAGAAGTTACAGGTCTGTGAGAGCCAGAAATCTTGCTTGTTTGTGGGTGACCAAATACTTATTTTCCACCATGATTTCCAATGAAATTCTTTAAAAATCCTACAATGTGATTTCCTGAATTTTTTTTTCTCATTTTGTCTCTCATAGTTGAAGTGTACCTACGATGAAAATTACAGACCTCTCTCAATTTTCTAAGTAGGAGAACTTGCACAATCAATGGCTGACTAAATATTTTTTTGCCCCACTGTAAGTCTTGTAAATTCTGTGTTGATCTACACTTCTTTAGATCTTAATAATAGTATGCATGAAATGGTATGTAATACTCCCCTAAACCATTTTTATAATTAGCTTATCTCCCCACCAATGACAGCTGTTTATATTTAATACAGTACAAACATACACACATGCCCACACATGCATACCCCCCCCCCACCCCCAGCTCCACGGCCCCCCACAGACAGACACACACAGCATGATGTAATATCTAAAATTTGGGCACTCCGTTATACCTCCAGCGAACCCCTGAAGAGAAGTTTCACAAGTAAAGCAGCTTGATGCTGAAGCACCTGTTTGGAATGCAGCAGAGGACACAACAGCATATTAGGAGCAAAGAAGCTCAGTGGGAGCTGTTGCTTACACATTCTGCTCACTGCGTCAGCCAGCAGCCCTGAGAGATCCATGTGTAGAGTTATATATTTATCTCAGATTTCTTCCTATGCTTTTCTGCACTCATCAGTTCTCTCCATCTACACAAATACCACTGTGGGGAATAAGCAAGGTTACAGCATGTACGATAGAGGCAGAGATTTAGCTGGAGTTGCTGACAGCACACAAAGAGGAATGAGACAGAGAGCAGGGTGGTCACCCTCTATCTTGTCTCTGCTGGTGTAAAATCTGAATCATAAATGTGATTCTTGGGGATAAAAATGCAGCACAAACATATTTTGTCCATATCTGACATTTCCCATGGCATCAGCAAAACTGAATAAGGTCTTCAATGGTAGTGTATAATACAACCTCAAATCAGAAAAAAAGTGGGACAGTATGGAAAAAGCAGAAACAAAACAAAAACAGGGTTTATTATATTTACTCTGGCTTTTAATTGCAGACAATTTGACAAGAAAGTATTTTGCACTTTGTAATGTTGCCATTCCTTCTCACATGACTTAAAATACATTATGACACCAAAGATCCCAAGTGTTTCAGGTGTTACTTTGTCCCTTCTGGCAAATACGTCTTAAGGTGAGCAACAGTATGGGGTCGTCGTCGTCACATTTTTCATTAAAAGAATTTCCAAATATGTAGGTCACGATAGAAGGCAGGCCAGTTCAGTACCCGTACCCTCTTCTTCTGCAGCCATGTCATTGTAATGTGTACAGAATGTGTTTTTGCATAGTCTTGTTGAAAAATGCATGGGCATCCCTAGAAAAGATGTCGTCTTGAAGGCAGCATATGTTGCTCTAAAATCGTCAAATCATTTTAGGCAAATAAACAAAATCTTTTGCTAATATATGGCTGATATACAAAAAGTAATTATTTGGTCAAAAGAGAAAACTGTGGCTTTAATTAGTAGTATTTTTTATTATTATCTACTAGTTGTCATTAGGCCAAAGATAACAAGGATGTTACAATTTTAATATTTTCAACTCATAGCATCTCTGGAATCCCAAACATGAGGTCGCAAAGGTAATATTAACAAACATGAGATTAAGCAGCTCAAGCTACACATCTGAACAACAAGAAAACTGACCACGGTTGATGATGTGTTTATCTAGTACGAGCACGTACAAGTGTTGGGAAAAGCTCATTACCCTGGACTCTCAGGTCGGCGCGCCAACCACGACCTTCCCGCCAACTCTTATCAAAGACATTAAACATCAATTATTCAAATGAATGACTTCACTTCAGCTCTAAATGTTACTCATTTGGACAACTTCATGAAAGTTGCAAGATTTGTAAGCATGAAATATGCATGGGAAAGCCATCAGGCTCTCCATAATGAATAAGCACACCTTGGGACTGACACACCAATTTGAGAATTGATTACACAAGGAAGAATTCTTTAACAGGTCATCAGACAACTTTGGATAGCTGCAGTTCAGGGTGATGCCCTTGGCCTTAAGAATAAAGATTAAAGCAAAATGTGTGTTTGAGTGTGTACCCAGTCATGTAAATATTACATATACACTTTCATGTCCAAGCACAAAGGACTATTCATTGTTGTCATGTAAAATTGCACTCATGGCCTCTTTTGAGGGGTCACATCACTTAAACCAGGTGATTATGTAAATGTGCAGCCTGTCATAATTGTTGGGAGAGAGGTCAGAGAATAAGATATTAAAGATGGATCGAGCCCATTTTGAGAGGCCATTACAGATTGGTGACTGCATTTAGAAAGATCTTGCGACTGGAATTGACATCAAGGCAGTTCCAAAAACAAAATGATGCACTATCATAGTAATAAGACATAAGGCTATGGGTGAAGGCATTCCTACGTGTTTGTTTTTTTAAAAAACTCGTTCATGTTCGGTGTGAATGGTCCTTCCTGCTTACATACTCTGTCTTCAAAGATATTTAGCACATTTGACAACTCTGAGAAATAAGTAAGCAGCTTTTACTGGAGCGTTTTACCAGTCAAGTCATGGAATTTTGGGGGTGTGCCTATTCCTGCAGGAATATATTCCCCCCAGTGATATTTGACCTTTGTTTTCTGACTTTTAAGTATGGAAAAACTGTCATTTACTGGGTGAAATATTCTGGAGCTCATCATATTTATAGGTATGCATTTCAAATCCAAAGTGACTACAGTTGAGCTTAGCAGCTGAAGGGATTTGCTCAGCAGTGGTATCTTTGTGGAGCGGAGATTGAAAACCATTCAATTAGTATCCCAAATCATTACGTACTAAGCCTGTTAGCCTGATGTTATATGCAAACTATACCCAAAAGCATGAAGTAAATGTGTGGCCAGTACATATTATTTTATTTCACACATAATGATTTCTCATTGCATCTAGGTAGCTTCTAATTATGGCTGACAATCAAACATGTTTCTTTAAGAAGATCTAAGACATGTTGCTCTAGAAAAGCCAACTGACAAGACTGTCTTTGGTATTTATTAACAGTTTAGGTCACAGAGTTTGTGATTTGAAACATGTTGCAGTTATGGATGTAGGTTTTAAAGAGAAGGTAACAGAGCTCGTTTAGATCTGTATGACATACAACGACAATTATGATTCCCAAGATAGCTCGCTTCAGTAACTCGTGAAGCTGCTCAGTGGGTACCTTTTGTTCTCATTTCTTTTCAGTTTAGGTGAGGAATTGATATTTTGTAAAAAAAAAAAAAAAAAAAAAAGTGCTGGAAATGTGACAGGAAATTTGTGCACCACTTTTGGAGCATGCTACATACTGATTTATAAATACACAATAAATCCTGCATGGATTATGCTATAATAAAAGGTAGCATAAATAGGCAAAGTACAATCCTCCTAGTGGAGACAGTCCTGTTACATTATTCCAATTCAAAGTTTTGAATGAATATGGATGGCAATAAATGGATCCTTATCCTTGCTATCAATGGTAAAGTGTGCTTTTCCACTTCTATCCACACTGAGCTGTTTCCCAGTACAATGTTCACCGGTCTTCTGGCCAGAGATAACATCGCAGTAAATCCCAGCAGCCATGCTTGTCTTCAATGTTTCATCTAAAAGACTGAGATAATATTACCATAATTAAGCAGTTGCAGTGCTATAGAACAATGCAGCAGCAGTGTGAGTGGTTAGGAATCTAGAATACTGATATACTGTAAAATAATAAAAATACAACCCCAAATCTGAAAAAGTTGGGACGGTATGGAAAATGCAAATAAAAAAATTACAGTGTGCCTTACATTTCCTTTGACTTATATTTCATTGCAGACAGTATAAACCCAAGATATTTTGGGTTTTTTCTGGTCAACTTCATTTCAATTGTCAATAATCATCCACTCCTGCATTTCAGGCCTGCAAAACATTACAAAAAAAGTGGGCACAGGGGCAATTTAGGGCTAGTAATGAGGGAAAACAAGTAATGATGTGAGTTCAAACAGATAATGTCAATAGGTGATTATAATCATGATTTGCTACAGAAGCAGTATCTATGAAAGGCTGAGTCTTTGAGGAGTAAAGATGGGCAGAGGATCTCCAGTACATCAACAAACGTATAAGAAAATTATTGAAATATAAAAAAAAAAGTTTCTCAAAGAAAGATTGGAAGGGATTTACATATTTCTCCCTCTACAGTGCATATTTCACACATCATTGAACAATTAAAGGAATCGGGAGAAATTTCAGTGCGTTAAAGGCAAGGGCACAAGCCGAAAACTGAAGAGGCATGATCTCCAATCCCTCAGACGGCATGGCATCAAGAACCGTCATTCATCAATAGCTTATAGAACCACATGGGCAAGGGATTACTTTACCAAACCTTTATCAAGTACTACAATATGGAGTTGCGTTCGCAAATGGCACTTTAAATGTTACTGTCCAAAAAAGAAGCCTTATGTTAACCATGTCCAGAAGCGGCATTGATCTTTCTGGGCTCGGAGGCATCTGGGATGGACCATCACACAGTGGAAGTATGTATTGTGATCAGAACAATCAGTATTCCAGATCTTTTTTGGAAGAAATGGACACAGTGTGCTCCGGACCATCCAAACTGTTATCAGCAACAAGTCCAAAAGCCAGGCTCTGTCATAGTATGGAGTTGTGTCAGTGCAGTCATTTACACTTCTGTAATGGCAGTATTAATGCAGAAAAGTATACTGAGGCTTTAGAGCAATAGAAGCTGGCTTCAAGATGACATCTTCTAGAGACTTCTATGCATTTTTCAACAAGACAATGCAAAACAAATCAAATCAGAAAAAGTTAAGACTGAAATATGTAAATCCGTTTCAGTATTTCTTTGAGGGACATTGCTTTTAAACATTTTATGAATTTTGTTACACATTTGTTGATAAACTGGAAATTCTCTGCCCATATTTCTTCTCAAAGACTCTTTGTGGATACCGCTTTTGTATCAAATCATGATCATAATCACCTGTTGACATCACCTGTTTGAAATCACATCATGATTTCGTGTTTTTTTGTTTTGTTTTTTTACCTCAGTACTAGCCCTAAATTGCCCCTGTCCCAACTTTTTTTGGAATGTGTTGCAAGCCTGAAATGCACAAATGGATGTTTATTAACAAATAAAATGAAGTTGACCAGACAAAAAAAAATCTAGGGTCCATACTGTAGGCAATGAAATAAAGTCAAAGGAATGTAAGTAACACTACGTATACAGTGGGGAAAAAAGTATTTAGTCAGTTCTCCAACTTAGAACTACTTCAACTGTGAGAGACAAAATGAAGAAAAAAAAATCCAGGAAATCACATTGTAGGATTTCTAAAGAATTTAATTGTAATTATGGTGGAAAATAAGTATTTGGTCAATAAATTTGGTTCAACTCAATACTTTGTAACATAACCTTTGTTGGCAATGACAGAGGTCAAACGTTTCCTGTAAGTCTTCAAGTTGGCACACACTGTAGCTGGTATTTTGGCCCATTCTTCCATGCAGATCTCCTCTAAAGCAGTGATGCTTTGGGTCAACACAAACTTTCCACTCCCTCCACACATTTTCTATGAGGTTGAGGTCTGGAGACTGACTAGGTCACTCCAGGACCTTGAAATGCTTTTTACGGAGCCACTCCTTCGTTTCCTGAGTGGTGTGATTGGGATCATTGACATGCTGGAAGACCCAGCCATGTTCCATCTTCAATGCGCTCACTGATGAAAGGAGGTTTTGGCTTAAAATCTCACGATACATGGCCCCGTTCATTCTTCCCTAAACACTTATCAGTCGTCATGTCCCCTTTGCAGAAAAACAGCCCCAAAGCATGATGTTTCCACCCCCCATGCTTCACAGTAGGTATGGTGCAACTCAGCATTATTCTTCCTCCAAACACGACGAGTTGAGTTTTTCCCAAAAGGTTCTATTTTGGTTTCATCTGACCACATGATATTCTCCCAATCCTCTTCTGGATCATCCATATGCTCTCTGGCAAACTTCAGATGGGCCTGGACATGTACTGGCTTAAGCAGGGGGACACGCCTGGCACTGCAGGATCTGAGTCCCTCTCGGCCTAGTGTGTTACTGATGGTAGCCTTGTTACTTTGGTCCCAGCTCTTTGCAGGTCATTCATCAGGTCGCTCCGTGAAGTTCTGGGATTTTTGCTCACTATTCTCATGATCATTTTGACCCCACAGATTGAGATCTTGTGTGGAGCCCCAGATCGAGGGAGATTATCAATGGTCTTGTATGTCCATTTTCTTACAATTGGTCCCACAGTTGATTTATTCACACCAACCTGCTTGCCTATTGTAGATTCACTCTTCCCAGCCTGGTGCAGGTCTACAATTTTCGTCCTGGTGTCCTTCGACAGCTCTTTGGTCTTGAGTTCGTTTGAGGCTGTGGACAGGTGACTTTTATACAGATAACGAGGTCAAACAGGGGCATTAACACAGGTAACGAGTAGAGGACAGAAGAGCTTCCTAAAGAAGTTACAGGTCTGTGAGAGCCAAAAATCTTGCTTGTTTGTGGATGACCAACTAGTTATATTCCACCATGATTTACGATAAATTTTTTTAAAAATCCTACAATGCGATTTCCTGGATTTTCTTTCCTCATTTTGTCTCTCATAGTTGAAGTGTACCTATGATGACAATTACAGACCCCTCTCGTCTTTCTAAGTAGGAGAACTTGCACAATCAGTGGCTGACTAAATACTTTTTTTACCCCACTATGTTTTCTTTGCATTTCCCATACCTTTTTCTGATTTGGGGTTGCATTATTATTATTATTATTAATAATAATAATAATAATAATAATAATAATAATAATAATAATAATAAAGAGGATAGAACAGAAGCAGATGTGTTTAGATGATCACCGTTATGGCTTGTTCAGTCAACAGAGCATATTCCAGTTGGCTGTTATCAATTATTTTACATCATGCAGTGTTTCATTACAAGGAAATATATATATATTTAAGGTGTGAGAGTTAAATTCAGAATATTCCCACAATGCCCTTATGTTCCTCTTTCCAGTTGCTGCTATGATGTACTGATTGTTTTAATCATTTAAATTAAATGTTTAGGAGTATTTGAACATTTCTTACAACTCAAACTTGGGAGAATGTGTGTCTACAGGATATAACAGAAATTTAAGCAAAACACAATTATCTTTTCAATGAAAAAGTGGAAAATGTTTTAAATGGTATAGCAGCTCATTATCAGTAAAAAGCCAAGAAATCTGTTTTAACTCAGTTATCCTTGTCAGGGACATAGAGGAGGGTCTGAAGCCTAACCCCCAAGATCCACCAGGAAGTTAAACCCTTGCTTTCAGTAACTGCCATTTTCAGCAGCTGACCCTTACCAGAGTGTCACCATAGAAAAAATCCTAGTGAAATTAAAATTAAGACAAAGTGTGACTTCATATTCACCTCACTTAATGTTAATGTAAATCCGGTCAGTGAGTGACTAATTAAATGCCAGTGCCACATTGATAAAACCAATCACACAGATGGATTTGCAGTCTTACCAGTTATCATTATTGATAACTATGAAGCCTTTATCGCCACGTCCAAATGCAATCTGGTTGGCCCCATTGTCCCACCAATTACATAATGGTTCCGCATTGGTTGTATTGCGGAAGGCAACCATATTCCTACATTAATGACAACAGAACATCACAACTGAAGTCCAAAAATCATTGTTTAAACCTGAACTTTGATATTTAATACCACAGTCTCTTACCTGATCTGGGGCCAGCGATGTTCACAAACCCATCCATCTCCACAGCTTCCCTCTGGGCTAATGGATATTGGTTTAGTCGAGCCATCAGGAAAACTAGGAGGACCAACCCAGTCACTCTCATCCTGATGCATAGGAATGATGGATTTATTTTAGGAAATCTACATACCATGTTATGGTGAGCTGATTATTATGGTGCAAATCACTTGGCTGAGAATACTTATATTAATTAATTTGGTAAGTAAAAAAAAAAAAAATCATAATAATTATCATAAAAATAGTCAGAACATTATAATACACTGAATTTAGCAATATATTAATACACTGACTAATTAAGAAAATATGAATAAAGTGAATGCTTAAGTACCAAAAGCACATGCAAACAGATACATTTTTCATCTGCATTTGAAGATGGCTACAGAATATGCTTTATAATGCCAGAACAAATTCAATAACAAGACATCCACTTTGCTGTTCTACAATCACCGTATGTGACTATAAAGAAGAGAATCACCTAAGAGGGCTACCTTGGTCAAAAATTCATGAAAATCCAGCATGGTCCGGTTAACATCATGCAGCTATGATCACATTAACAGGTCCTGACACATGGCCATTTAGTGCAACTGCATTAGCATTTTGCTGACACAGTGACCTACTTTTCCGTTGACAATGTGCCGATCCCAGCAGTAGCTTGACATCACTCTGGTCATTCCATAAGGATGGGCTAGCATAAATGCTACAGCCATTTTGTACAGTCTAAAAGTAAAAGTAGAACTGTTAAGTATTTAGTATAGTATGTTAAGTCCACAGTAAATTCAACTTAACACACCACTTTGTATTAGTGATAAAGAAACTTGTGGCTTAATGACCATCCCATCTTTTGAAATGCTTCTGTAGCCCTTTTCGTCATTGTGGCTCTCTACATGTTTTCATTTTAATGTCTCTACAATTTATTTCTAAAACTTCGTGAGAAGAGCAGGCTCAAAGTTTGTGCCTTTATTATAGAGTATGGAACTGCTACAACCCACTCCATAGTTGTGAATTGAGATAGAAATGAACTATGACAGTATGAATAACTAAAAGAAAAACAACTTGGCTTTAGAGTTAGTAAACCTGGTGACAGGGAAAACCCTAAATGGCTTCTGATTGGCAATACATAAGGTGTATCAGCAATTACATTACATCTTAAATACATTCACAATTTGATCCATCTTAGCTAACAAAATCTAAGGTAACAAAATCTAAATAGCTGCATTAGTCAAAACATATTTCAAATATGATTGTATGTGTTATATCAGCCAAAGACAAATTCTTCAGTCATTTTTTGTCAGATGTTAGTGATTCCAAAACCTGCTTGATTATTAGTGTGGGTTTATTAGTCTCTCCCTATTCAAATAGATAATAGCCAGTTTTAGGATAAGTGGTGGGAGCACTGTTATTATGGCAGTCAAGTGCACATCATTAAATGTTGGAGTTAGTAAGTCATGTATAACAGTGCTGTATAACGTTGTGTTTTTCTTACCTGGGTTCCCAGAACGTGAGGATAGATTCCCCACCTGCGCCGTGACCTCTCTGGTTGTCATGGTTATCGACAAACACTAAGGCTTTGTCAGAAGGCATCAATCCCCAGCCTTCTCCCCAGGTCCTGTGAAAACATGTCAGGCACGTCTTAGTATCAAGAGTGAGAAGACACCATCAAACATCTCAGTCATTTGACAGATAAGGTCGAGTAGTTCAGCTGGCCAGGTCTCTTTACAGCTTACTTACCTGAGGTCAGAAAGCTTATAGCCGTTCCACTTCCGAAAGACAGAACCCAGAATGGCACCATATCTGAACTCTGTAACACGGCCAAGCTTAAAGTATTCGCTGGCTTTAATTGGCTCATCACCAAGATCAATGACCTCAGAGAAGAAAATGCAATTAATCTAACCATTTCTTTAGAATTAGCAATTTAACCGTCTTTGCAGTTCAGCTGTAAAATTATCCACAATGTAATCCCATACAGTTTGTGGACACATGAACATCTCATTCCAAGTCCATATGCATAAATAAGAAGTTGGTTCATCCTTTGTTTCTATAGAAGCCTCCACTTTAAAACATGACTGTGAGAATACAAGAGCATTAGTTTGGGAACACAGCTGCCTTTCCAATTCACCTCAATGGAAATAGATAAGATTTAGGTCAGGGTGTTTGTGCAGGTTAGTAACATTCCTCCATGTTTAACTCAGTAATGCCTTCAGCCCCACAATATCTGTGACTGTTCAGTATGATCATGGATCCATAATGGTATTAGCAGCTGTCTCATGGAAATAAGTAGTAATGGCTGCTTTGTATGGTAAAATACTGGAACACTCAACAAATATGAGGCAGTTGTACAGAAGCTAGCGCACCCTACAGTTCAAAGTGCATTTCTGATCGTGTCCCCACACATACTTAAATGACTAAACTAAAACATCACAGAACCTTTAAGGGTGTGGAGATCAGATTCTTCATACCTAAAGAACTAGGGACAATAAGGACAATAAGGAAGGGGTTAAAAAAAAAAAAAAAAAAGGGGGGGGAGTTTATAGTGACCTTCACTTCATTGCAGCCAGTATGAACCCAAAGTATTCATGTCTCTTGCCCATGTGGTTATATCGGCTATTGATAAATGATGGTTCTCGTTGAAGTGCCATCTGAGGGATCGGAGATCATGGCTGTTCAGTTTAGGTTTGCGTCATTGCCCTTTACACACTGCATTTCCTCCAGATTCCTTGAAATGTTTAAGAATAGTATATACTGTAGAAAGAAATATGAAAATCCCCTCCAGTCTTTCTTTAAAGAACATTGTTTTTAAACACCTCAATGACACATTTGTTTACAAACTGGAGATCCTCTGCCCATCTTTGCTCCTCAAAGACTCAGCCTTTTGTGTATACTGATTTTGTTCCAAATCATGATTAGGACTACCTGTTTGAAATCATATCACTCTTTAGTTTTTTATTTCTCTGTTTCTTTTTTTAACCTTATCACTAGTCCTAAATTGCCCTGTAAGTGCCTTTGTAATGTGTTGCAGGCCTGAAAAGCAGGGATAGATGTTTATTAACAAAATGAAATGAAGTTAACCGGACAAAACATGAAATATCTTGGGTTCACATATGGTATGCAATGAAATAAATACCAGAGTAAATGTAAGAAACATTGCAATTTTCCATATCACAACTTTTTCAGTGGTGGGGTTGTACTACTTTTTATTAGTGCTGCGATATTAATATACAGTGGGGCAAAAAAGTATTTAGTCAGACACTGATTGTGCAAGTTCTCCTACTTAGAAAGATGAGAGAGGTCTGTAATTTTCATCATAAGTACACCTCAACTATGAGACACAAAATAAGAAAAAAAATCCAGGAAATCAAATTGTAGGATTTTTAAATAATTTAATTGTAAATCATGGTGGAAAATAAGTATTTGGTCACCCACAAACAAGCAAGATTCCTGGCTCTCACAGACCTGTAACAACTTCCTTAAGAATCTCTTCTGTCCTCCATTCATTACCTGTATTAATGCCACCTGTTTGACCTCATTATCTGTATAAAAGACACCTGTCCACAGCCTCAAACAGTCAGATTCCAAACTCAACCATGGACAAGACCAAAGAGCTGTCGAAGAACACCAGTAAGAAAACTGTAGATCTACACCAGGCTGGGAAGAGTGAATCTACAATAGGCAAGCAGGTTGGTGTGAATAAATCAACTGTGGGAGCAATTGTAAGAAAATGGAAGACATACAAGACCATTAATAATTTCCCTCGATCTGGAGCCCCACGCAAGATCTCATCCCGTGGGGTCAAAATGATCACGAGAACAGTGCGCAAAAATCCCAGAACTACACGGAGGGACCTGATGAATGACCTGCAGAGAGCTGGGACCAAAGTAACAAAGGCTACCATCAGTAACACACTATGCCAAGAGGGACTCAGATACTGCAGTGCCAGGCGTGTCCCCCTGCTTACATTTGTTATTGACCAAATACTTATTTTTCCACCATAATTTACAATTAAATTCCTTAAAAATCCTACAATGTGATTTTTGGATTTTTTCTTTCTCATTTTGTATCTCATAGTTGAAGTGTACCTATGTTGAAAATTACAGCCCTCTCTCATCCATCTAAATAGGATTGCACAATCAGTGGCTGACTAAATACTTTTTTGCCCCACTGTATTGCTTAGGATTAAACTCCAATATTGCTTAGCTTTTGCTCCATCTGTCCTACAATGCATGCACTTTCACCTAATCACATAACTAAACTCAGTGAAAATTTATTTTGGAAGGAGAAGCCTTTCATGGTTTGATATTAAAAATAATTAGCCATAATATTAAACTACTCCATCTTTTTTGTTACAATGCATAAAAACAGCAAATACCTATTATTGTAAGGCTCTTTAAAAGAAATTAGTAAAACTAAAATTAAACCTTACTTCTTGATAAATCTGAGGCCTGGATCCTTCAGGAAACCACTTTGTGTTGAGATTGTGAAGTCTCTTGAAGATTACCTCTAAATCTTTTGGCCACATGTGCTTACATGCATCTATGCGAAACCCAGCTACACCCATGTCGACCAGAGTGTTCATATAATCTACGATTTTCTCACGGACGTGCTCCTTCTCCTGTGCCAGGTCAAGGAGACCCATCAGCCTGCAGTTTCGCACCTGTGGAGACATTTCAGTCAGAGGAAATTCATCAATAGGTTTTAAAAGCCCCACGATATGCTATGATTTTGCGTATGGTGACGCAAACCTATTTACGCCTCTGTCCAATGAGATTCCCAACTGGCCATTTGTCATAGTTGTTTTTATACCTGATAAATGTCTTGGTAATTTTCAATATTTCCACTGCGGCTGGTGCATTTGTCATGGTTGAAGTCATTCGAGGAATAGGGCACAGATGGGAACTCCTCTCTACTGGCGTTGAAGTATGAGCCGCCGGTCGAACGTCGACCCTCCCCTGCATCCCACGCACACATGTGATTGATCACAACGTCTGCATAGATCTTCACCTGCGGTAAAACATGCACTACATTCATAGGCCATCAAAATGCAAAATGAGTACCAACAAACTATCAGCACATTCACATAATTAGCATGTTCATGCTACTTATTTATTGTTATTTATTACCCTTTTTTCCATTTTCTTTCATTTCTCCATTTTGTCACTGTTGCTTACTTTTTCTTTCTTAACCTTGGCTATCATTCTTGCTTTTCTGTTGCATTTTCTCTCTTGCTCTTACTTTTTCTTCCTTGCTTTTCTTCTTTCTTCCTTGTTTTTGTCTGTTCTTGCGGTCTTTTCTGCTTGCTTGTTTTTCTTTTCCATTTCATTATGTCTCTACTGGATTCCTCCGGCCTTCCTGCTTGCATTTATTTTGTTTGCTTGTCTTTGTGCATTTTATCTTCTTTCCTGTTCATTCTTTCTTGCTCTTGCTCCCCCCCTGTTATCTTCAAAAGTTTAAGCTTAGATCTTCTGATAGATTCTTTAACAAGTTATAAAATATAAAATATATTGTTTTTCCAATCATTACTAGCTCCTTATAAAAACATGTATTTCATTCACATAACTAGTTCTTTACTGACAAAGGCCCAGTACACAGCGTTCCTACTGACTGAAAGCAATAGGGCATGAACTCCTAAACATGACTTCAGAACAGTTTTAAACAGTGAAGCAAACAATGTACAAGCAGAAGGTTCTACTACAATTAGAAACAGCTTGTTTTCAGATTGTGTGTCAGAAGCATTTAAAGTACTTTGTTACCCCTGCATTGTTGCATCGGCTAATCATGTCCCTTAGCTCCTGTTCTGTCCCAGATCTAGAGCACAGATGATAGCTGACAGGCTGATATCTCTCCCACCATGGCCTGGGTGGCTTGGAAACCACAATATGCTCAGTGGGAGGAGAAATCTGGTGGAGGAAAGCAATTATGTCTGTCAGTACAACCTGCTAAATCTCCTGCGACAATCAGCCACTGAATAAATGCGTTGAACTAACAAAGCCTTCTTCTGTTCTTCAAAGGTAGTAAAGATAATTTAGTCTATTACTAGAATAGTACCGACAGTGCCTACATAAAACCATTATACTGTACCTGTCAAAATCCTTTTGTCACACTGCACCCTTATGTTATTAAACTAAATTTAAATCTAACTCTTTTTCAACTGTACTGACTGTACTACAGCCCTCAACATCAAATAACATTTTTAAAATGATAAACTATTACAAGCGAATTAGTTAAATACCCTGTGTGGATAAGTAAATCAGCCCATTTAGGATATTCGATATAAACTTGCTCAAGCACAACCAATCACTTTCCAGATCAGATACCAGGCTAGCTAGCCCTCACCTGAAATCAATTGTACCAGTTTTGATTACTACATAGTGAAACCGATTATTTCGTGATGAATCTTAGTGATAGCAAATAATTCACCATAGCTGGAAAAGTGCTTTTAAAAGGGCTGCAGGTTGACGTGGTGGAAAGGAGAAGTTAGGAGACAGGTACAACAAGATTTCAGACACTTCAACTATACCTACAGTACCCATCAGAGCCTAAGTAAGAAGTGGAAAGTTTATGGCACCACCAATACCTTGCCTAGATTGAGATCTCTCTCTAAATGAATGAGTGAGTCAGGAAGATACTGATCAGTCCTGCTACCAGCATAACTTATGCCAAAACTTGTACTAGAAAATAATATGCGCACTGACAATAGTGTTGTTCATCCGCTCACTGCTCGTTCACTGCTACCAACTGTAGTGACCTAGACTGTCATTAAGAGGCATACCATGTCATTAAGAGAACACTCTCAAACTCGGATGGTGTATAAGCTAGTCAGCTACACAAAAAGGCTAGCAGCATTGTCAGAGACCAAACCCATGGTACCTACCGTCTGGCAGACTGTACAGGTCAATTTATACCAGAACAAATAGACTACAAAAAAGCTTTGCCACCCTCACCCCTACAGTAAAACTGGGTAATGCTGTTAAGGTGCTGCTAAATAAGCAATGCACCTTATATGTGACTTTATCTTATCAGGGATACTACCAAGAGGCTAGGTGACAACTTTGAAATACTTTCAAGTCTTTATACCTGAGATTGATCAGTTTGTGCGTCTGACAACAATCTCACAAGCTTTACACAAAGAATCCTGTATTGCAGGGTGGCAAGAAATTAGAAGCTGGAGGCACTACCAGGAGACAGGCCAGTACACCAGGAGACGTGGAGGAGGCCGTAGGAGAGCAACAACCCTGCAGCAGGACTGCTACCTCTGCCTTTGTGCAAGGAGGAACAGGAGGAGCACTGCCAGAGCCCTGCAAAATGACCTCCAGCAGACTACAAATGTGCATGTGTCTGCACAAACGGTTACAAACTGACTCCATGTGGATGGTATGAGGGCCCAACGTCCACAGATGGGGGTTGTGCTCACAGCCCAACACCGTGCAGGACGCTTGGCATTTGCCAGAGAACACCAGGATTGGCAAATTCGCCACTGGCACCCTGTGCTCTTCACAGATGAAAGCTCACACTGAGCGATCTGCTGCCTGCAACATCCTTCAGCATGACCGGTTTGGCAGTGGGTCAGTAATGGTGTGGAGTGGCATTTCTTTGGAGGGCCGCACAGCCCTCCATGTGCTCACCAGAGGTAGCCTGACTGCCATTAGGTACCGAGATGAGATCCTCAGACCCCTTGTGAGACCATATGCTGGTGCAGTTGGCCCTGGTTTCCTCCTAATGCAGGACAATGCTACACCTCATGTGGCTGAATTGTGTCAGCAGTTCCTGCAAGATGAAGGCATTGAAGCTATGGACTGGCCCGCCCGTTCCCCAGACCTGAATCCGATTGAGCACATCTGGGGCATCGTGTCTCGCTCCATCCACCAACGTCACATTGCACCACAGACTGTCCAGGAGTTTGCGGATGCTTTAGTCCAGGTCTGGGAGGAGATCCCTCACGAGACCATCTGCCACCTCATCAGGAGCATGCCCAGGCGTTGTAGGGAGGTCATACAGGTACGTGGAGGCCACACACAATACTGAGACTCATTTTGATTTGTTTTAAGGACATTACATCAAAGTTGGATCAGCCTGTAGTGTGTATTTCCACTTTAATTTTGTGTGTGACTCCAAATCCAGGCCTCCATTGGTTAATAAATTTGATTTCCATTTATGATTTTTCTGTGATTTAGTTGTCAGCACATTCAGCTTTGTACAGAACAAAGTATTCAATGAGAATATTTCGTTCATTCAGATCTAGGATGTGTTATTTGAGTGTTCCCTTTATTTTTTTGAGCAGTGTATATCTGCTGTGAAGCATGGTTTTGGCATTATTATGTTGGGGACTGGACTGGACTGAAGTGAAAATGAACACTGCAAAGTATGGCCAAATTCTAGATGAAAATCTTTAGACCTTAAAGATAGGCAGGTGGCTCACCTTCCAGGAGGACAATGTTAACATATTACCACTCAGCATGGAATTTTACTAAACACAGCCAAACAATTAATTGTAATTAAAGAAAAAATGTGGCTTTTCAAACTATTATATCTGGGAGCTAATCACTTTTCCAGCCCAGTTATTACAAATTTTCAATTTTTACTAAATATCTGAACTGATTTCCTTTTCCTCATTACTTGAACGCTGTAAGGCAACATTTCTAAACAATGCTCGACAAATACATTTTAATGCTTATTTATTTATTTATTTCAGGCTGCCAAAAAAGTGACCATTAGTGAATAAAGGGAAGACTTCATTTGGGCACTATATTTGGACAGTTTTCTCCAAAATTGAAGAAAAAAGTGTTTGCAAGAACACAAAGATTCTAATGAGCAAAACCTGCATATGACATGTTTTGAATGTCTGAAATATACATTTGCATTTAAAATGTTCTGTACACTCAGTTCTGTGATACAGTTTATACTTATTATCTACATCAAGTACTCATCAAATTTGGCCTCATCTGCAGTCAAGGTGCCCTACACAAATGCTTTGTGTCTAGACTAACAACACACAATTGTAGCTGTCAGGTGCCCCGTGTCATGTTCTGATTAGTAGTCTAACAGTCATAATGTGAACATTTAATAAAGGAAAGATAAAAAGGAAATCCTCATTATTTTATTTGTATATGTCACCAAATTTAGGCAAGGAAGATGTTAATACACATACACATCCAAGTAGAACAGAATGCAATCAGATATTCTACTAATTGAATAAACACGCATAAAATAATCTTATGTCATGAATGGTCATATGTTTGTACTATCTAGGCAGCCCTTATTGTTCTCTGTATAACCCCAGTGCACAAGCTTTTTAGAAATTTTATGATGACTGAACTGGAAACTAATTAGATTTAATTGCATGTTGAAAGTTTTTGCCAATCTACATTCCCTAACTCTATGAATTCATGTCTCAGTATTTACCTGCACTCCATAAAAGCCATTTGGTCCCAAATACCGCTCACACTCGTCAGCAACATCTGACCAGCGCCACTCAAACAGATGGACAATTGATTTTCCATTTTGGGCATGCGAGTAATACTGGGTCAAACCAAGTGCAAAGCCAAGTGCCGTCAAACACCATTTAGTCCTGATCTGGATCACAGAAAAGAAAAGATGTTTGGATATGCACTACATATATTGCATTAGAAATTCCCTTCATATAGTCACATGCAGAATTGCTAGTTAGTTGTTTAACTTAGTCTTTATACCCATGGTGCAAAATACAAGTTCTCTGGTTCTCCAGCTGCTCTGCAGTTCCTGTAAATAAGCTTCAACTAGTTCAGAATTCTGCTGTTTCCTTTCAAACTAAGGAAACAATCAAAATATATGTACGTAAATATGAAAAGGAAACAAGATCCCCAGTCTTACAAAGCTGCCCATGTACCATGTTGAATCTATATTCCTGTCAATGGTACTGTGGTAGCCTAGTGGATAAGGTACTGGACTATGGACCAGAAGGTCCAGGGTTCAAGTCCCACGTCTGCCAGGCTGCCACAGTTGGGTCCTTGAGCAAGGCCCTTCACCCACAATTGCTTGAATTGTAAGACTGTATCAATTGTAAGTCGCTCTGGATAAGGGCGTCTGCTAAATGCTGTAAATGTAAATGACGTTTAAAGCCCTACACATTCCCCTAGAAGGGGAATGGGCTAAAATTCCTCCAAGTCATTGCACAGAACTAATTATCAGTTACCAGAAATGTTTAGTTGCAGCTATTGCTGCACATGGGGTTCACAACAGATACTGAAAGCAAAGGTTTATATACAGTGGGGGGGAAAAGTATTTAGTCAGTCACTGATTGTGCAAGTTCTCCTACTTAGAAAGATGAGAGAGGTCTGTAATTTTGATCATAGGCACACTTCAACTATGAGAGACAACATGACAAAAAAAAAATCCAGTAAATCACATTGTAGGATTTTTAAAGAATTTAATTGTAAATCATGGTGGAAATTTTGCATTTGGTCACCCACAAACAAGCAAGATTTCTGGCTCTCACAGACCTGTAACAACTTCTTTAAGAAGCTCTTCTGTTCTCCTGTTCTTCTGTTGTACTTTTGTTATTGACTAAATACTTATTTTCCACCATGATTTACAATAAAAAAAAATTTAAATCCTACAGTTTGATTTACTGGATTTTTTTTCCTCATTTTGTCTCTCATAGTTGAAGTGTACCTATGATGAAAACTGAAGACCTCTCTCGTCTTTCGAAGTAGGAGAACTTGCACAATCAGTGGCTGACTAAATACTTTTTTGCTCCACTGTACGTTTGCCACACACACACACACATGTAATTTTGGATCAGTTTCCTCAATAAATAAATAACAAAGTACAATATTTGTACCTCATTTGCTTACTTGATTTCTCTTTATTTGTGCATAAATATAAAACATATAGAAAATATATTGGGTTCACAAATTTTCCAGCACCACTTTAAATTATGTCCAACAGTCTTGTGTTAAAGTTGCCTTCTTGTTACACATTCATGTATTCGGTGTCCATCCACTTGTCTTAGTGAGAGTTGCAGTACACTCATTTATTGTCTATGACATATTGATTATTTCCTAAATGAACTGGCTTAATAATACGTTTCAGGAGTCTGAGTCTTCCCCACTTAAATGTGTGGTCAGGAGTGGCTACTGATTAATAATGTAAGAGACTGAATCATTTATAAAACACTTGTTTACATTCACAGCAGACACCTATATCAAGAACAACTTACAAATGAACTGGGATGGGTTTTCAGATATAGCTGAATCTTAGACATTAATGAATGTCTTTATGCTGTATGTGTACAAGGAATTTCACTCAATGATCACTCTGCCTGCTCCCAATACCTATATTGAAATCAATAATAAAATAACCAATTGCCATTTTCTGCTTCAGAATGCATTTGGGACTCTTAGGATGGAATAAAATGTTATAATTATCACTAAACATCAAATAAAACTTTAAATATTTTAGGTAATTAACTGGAAAATTATGTAAAGTAGTATACTGTGCAAGTGGTAAATGGCACCCTAATTTTTTTATATAATTTATTTTCCAAGATTTTGTTTCTCTTGTTTATTGTTATCTATTAGTAAATAGCCATAATTTAGATGGACAAATAGAACATTACAAAAAAAAAATAAAAAAATAAAAAACCACACACATATTGGAGTATAGACTGCAAGGTGGGAATTTCCCTGGATAGGGCAAACCGTTCCAGTGCAGGACTGATAGTTACAATGATAAAAAATATGGTCATGCCAAGTTATCACTGTTGAGGTAACTGGTTTGTTCAGAATTGTATTCTATATCAAACTGGTAGCTATTATTTTACTTAACAAAATGATCTTACAATAAAGTTTAAGCGTCCTTAAGCATCACAAATTGGTTGGGGGAAATCCAGCCCTGCGCCGCGACAGGTTGAGGAACTTGTTCAGGGGAAGAGCAGTGACCGCCTGGGAGAATAGAGCCAGGCAATTGAAACTCAACAAACTGTTTAGTAAATCCAGATCCTAAATCCATGTAGGGAGAGAACTTCATCAATGTTATCTGAGAAAGCAGAGAATGCTCAATGCTTTTTTCTATATGTCAACACATACAAAAAAAAACCAGTCCCTACTTACAGCTGGTGCTTTGAAAGTTGTGAAACTCTTTAGAAATTTCTATGTTTTTGCATAAACATGACCTAAAAAACATTCTAATGATATTTTCTGTTTACAAGTCCTAAAAAGTAGATTAAAAAAATACCCAGTTAAACAAATTAGACAAAAAAAAAAAGATATACTTGGTCATTTATTGACAAAAAATGATCCAATATTAGTTGAGGGGCAAAAGTATGTGAACCTTTGCTTTCAGTATCTCCTGTGACTACCCTGCTGCAACCCAATAAACTGCAAATAACTAACTAAACATTTCATGTAACTGTTGATCAGTCCTTCACAACACCGGTTTGGAGGAATTTTTAGCCCATTCCTCCATACAGAAACAGCTTCAACTCTGGATGTTGGTGGGTTTCCTCACATAACTGCTCGCGTCAGGTCCTTCACAACATTTTTCAATTGGAATTAAGGTCAGGACGTTGACTTTGGCCATTGCCAAAACATTAACTTTATTCTTCTTTAACCATCGTTGGTAATAATGGATACCGATCGGGAGGAGGTGCCACCCCGTCCCGAGTCCTTTAGCGAGTGCCCCGACGGGTAGGCACCTTTGGACCACTTCTTCCAACATCCACTCTCACCGGTCCCACTCTCTCCATTCCACCTCTGCAACTCCCAATTTCCCACGGCCGCCTACCCCTCCTCCCTTTTCTTGCCGTACTTCCCCCCCCTCCATCTCACCTCTCCCTTTATTTTATTAGTATTCCCTCTATCTTCCCGTTTTTTTCACCTTCTCCCCTTCCCCCACTCCCCCTCAATAATTTCCCAATATTCTACTTGACGAGAGTTAAGATTTATGGACAAGATGTCCTGACATTTTCCTTTATAATTCTCTGATATAATTCAGAATTCACTTGTCTCCAGCAATGATGGCAAGCCATACCACTGGAAAAGAGAAAGCACCACCCAAAAAATAACCAAGGCAAAAAAGCCAAACTGCAGCACGACCCAACACAATGTCTTCAAAACGATGGGACTAAGGTTTTTATGCTGGAATGCAGTGTTTTTACTTCTCCAAACATAACGCTTTTCTTTTAAACCACAAAAAGTTCTATTTTGGTCTCATCCGTCCTCAAAAAATTCTTCCAATAAGCCTTCTGGCTTGTCCACGTGAATCTTTAGCCAACTCCAGACAAAGCAGCAATGTTTCTTTTTGGGAGAGCAGTGGCTTTCTCCTTGCAACCCTGCCATGCACCACGCATTGTTCATCAGTGTTCTTCTGATGGTGGGACTCATGAGCATTATTAACATTAGCCAATGTGAGAGAGGCCTTGCAGTTTGCTTAGAAGTTACCCTGGGGTCTTTGTGACCTCGCCAAGGTGTAGTATGCCTTGCTCCCTCTTGGAGTGATCTTTGTGGTCGACCACTCCTGCGGGTAGGGGTAAACAGTGACCTTGAATTTCCTCCATTTGTACACAATCGGTCTGACTGTGGATTGGTGGAGTCCCAAACTCTTTAGAGATGGGTTTTTTGTAAACCTTTTTCCAGCCTGATCATCGTCAACAACTCTTTTTTCCTGAGCTCCTCAGAAATCTCTCATTTGTTCAATACCATGATACACTTCCACACAAAAAAAAACGTGTTGTGAAGAGCAGACTTTGATAGATCCCTGTTTTCTTTAACTAACAACATGGTGCCCCTTTTGCCCACTCACAAACCTGCCCCTTGTTCAAAACCCTGGAACGGTGTAATTTCCACCTTCAAACTAAACCACTAATCCTTAGAGGTTCACATTTTACTTTTGCCACTTACTAATATGTATGTAATATTGGATCATTTTCCTCAATAAATAAATGAGCAATTATAATATTTTTGTCTAATTTGTTTAATTGGGTTCTCTTCATCTACTTTTAGGACTTGTGTGAAAATCTGATGATGTTTTAGGTCATATTTATGCAGAAATATAGAAAATTCTAAAGGGTTCACAAACTTTCAAGCACCACTGTACGCATCACCTTTGATACAAGCCAAGATCGTGCTCTATCCAGCAGAGTGGAATTAAAGCAATTTATAATAAAAGTATTTAAACAAAAGGAACACAGAGTCCCAAATGTGTACTTATCAAAATATATCATTAATATCTTTCAGCCCCGTCTTATAAAAGCCATCTTAAAGATGAAAGCAAGTGTAAACATACTAATACATGCAATTATATTAACCATGTTATTAGAATTAGTGTCTCAAACCCAAAGATACTTTACAATAAAGACTCAGCTTTTTACATATGTTCAACACACACATCAGTGAGAATTGGCAGTCAGCTGCACTCTCAACCAAACAGACTACAGATAACACAAAACATAGGACAATCCATTGCAGGGCAAGTGGGCATACAGACAAACAGGCATTCACACTTAATCACTCAAACCAGGAAAATTTAGAAATAAGCAATTAAGCTAAAGCATGTCTTTGGACTGTGGAAGGAAGCACCCAGAGTAAACCCAGGCAGACTGGGGGAGGAAATGCAAACTCCACATAGGCCGAGGTTAAGATCGAACCAGGGACCCTGGAGCTGTGAGGTGGTCACGCTAACCGCTAAACATACTTTTGTGGCCATCATCAGTGATTAATTTGTAATACATGAGGTAAGGGAACACAGAGTGTGCCAAGTGGGCATCAAGTGAAAAGGTCCCAGAACAAATGACACAACTGTTCTTCATAGTGCAACACATAATATACAGTAGCCGACAAAATAGAAAATCTATATCAATGAAAAAAGACCTGTACTGTCTTAACTATCAGTCTTTTTTCGCATTTCCAAACCTCACCGTCCGTGAGCCTAACTTATGTGCGAGCGTGCAAATATGTGGGACTGATGAAATAATTACTCCAGTTACATAAAAAAAAATTGAGCTGCTTTAGGTTTTTGAAAAGGAGGGGAGGTTAATGCACAAATAAGTTACCATTTAAACTACAGTTTGTTTTATTAACATTGCACATTTTCATTTTATATATGGAAATAAGGTCCCAGAATGCATGTTCTCCCAATATGAGGAGGATACCCGATCTTGTTCCGACAGAATGTAGCTCAAATTAAGCACTGGCATCATATTTTAAAATCCAGAAAAATGTGTAATACACACGACTGTATTACATTACACATTTTTTCTGGAATTTAAAGTATGATGGGCCCAGTGGCTTAAATTTGTAAGCATCACCACGCTTCATGTGAGACAGGTAATCAATCCGATGTCGTAGATGCCACACTAATAAATACGCATAAAACCATTACAAACAGTAACACATGACCACAGACAGGATTTTAGCAAGTAGCTTTACCCCTCAGACAGGTTGGGGTCTCTGACTAGAAAACCCCAAGCAAACCTCAATCTGCCCACAACAGTGCATACCCTGAGTGGAAGCCATAGGCACATCTCTCATCTAGTTACATGTACAGTGGCTCCAAGACATCGATAATATGTCAGATAAGGTGTGCACACCAAATGGGCATGCTGTAGAGGTCACAGGCAGCAGTTAACAGAGACATTTTAACAAAACAACACCTCACAAGACAAGCACAAGTTCCAGGGACTTTTCAATTGGACATAATATCAATACCCATTCAGAATATGGGAGTGGATCACAGTCCCAGCATTGTGCTTGGGGCTGCCGCATCATTCAGTGACGATAGAAAATCCCCCGGCTCAAACTTATATTTGATCCCACATACCCATCAGTGACCTAAAATACAATGGTCTTTCAAGTACCTTTATCTGTGCATCCGTGACCTTTAGGTAAGGTGTTCAGATAGGATATAGTAGCATAGAAAAAGACGAAAAGGAGTCGCACCCAGGAAAAGATGCTTATAATTTTAAGCTTTATTTAGAATGGACAGAAAATGCAATGAGAAAAGAGTGCCTAGGCTAAAAACAGGAAAGGGGTGTGGTGGTGTAGGGAGCCACCATAATTTTAACCCTGCGTCTTGTAAGCAAATGCTGCAAGTGCAGTCATGTTTCTGGATGGGCACAAACACATTTTGGCTCCCACTTCCATGGGCAATACTGCACCTGTTAGTGTCCACAGCGGGCACCACGCAAAGGCTCGACCAACTCCTTCCAAAACTGTACATGCATTGCAGCGATAAACATTTACAACTTCACGTTTCCTCCATGACATGTCCAAGAAGACCTTTTTATATATTTTTTAATAATAGTTTCAAATACATAGAAGCTAAATAAAATAACTGAAATAGACAATATATTAAACATATTAGGGAGAATATGACAACAAGGAACGTTAAAACTACGACAAATATATTAGTACATATAATAAATAAAACTATTGCAATATGCCCCGAGAGTCTCTTGGCATTATTTAGTCTGCAGTCTTGGTGGCATCGCGTCCTCAGGTCACACACTAGCCTTCTGACCTTAATGTCAAAATCCCAGGCTCTGCCAAAGCTCACTTTCAGTCCCACGCTGTATGATTCTGCTAAACGCTGTAAAATGTAAATAGAAACTAAGACTCAAAGTTATTATCCAGTAACATGTTGTTGGAAGCAACATGCAAAAGATTTGATTACAGGCATGACAAGTTTCTTTTTCAACCACCCCTTCAAACATGATCCTTATGTTTGACAATTAAAAAAAACGTGCTTGCTTGAGGCCCCAATTTCCACTGGTTCAAAAAAAACCCACCGTGTTAAATAAAGCTATAAAGTAAATCTTCTTTGGGTGTAACAAGTAGGAGGGGTTATACCACCACGCCAAAACTGTTCTGATCGATTGCAATTTGTACGCAATTGCATTTGATCAAAGCATTTAAAAGGACTGTCCTCACTGGAAACTTGTAAAGGCGCTTTGAAAAGTGCAGAAAATCAACATTTGAGTTCTTTGCAACAAAAAGGACAAAATTGGTTTAAATGTGGAAAAATACTTCAATATAATTTGATCTAAAGCAGTGTTTCCCTCCTTGCTGGTCTTTAGCAACCTGTTCTGTTTCTGTCATGCCTAGTTTAGTATATGTCGTCTCCACTCCTAATTTACTCAGCACTGGCTTGTTAATTTTCTGATCAGAACCGCTGAATTAGGTGCACTAGAACGCCTAAAAAATGGCTGGAGTTCGGTACAACAGCTGCACAGAAAGCCGCCTATCTAAAATCTACTCCACTCTCAATATCAAAAACTCTGCAGGGGCCACACGAGGTGTCTAGTTATTCCACTTTAACAAACATGCAACCCCCCCCCCCCCATCATTGTTTATAATAAAAGTCCTACAGATAACGCTGTAAACTCACCACATGTGGTCCACACACTGAAGTGCCTCACTCACCTTTATTTTCATTCTGCCTCTGCAGCCTGTAGTAATTGAGGATTTGTGTTAAAATGCTATAATCTACAGCCATTATTCTTTCTCACGTAGCGTCTGCATAATAGAATCCTGTGTAGAACAAAATGTTTTATCTTTAGAACAGTCTGGGTTTATCAGGACATCAGAAACACGTTTTATTCATCTGTATGAAAACATGAGACCAGACTGTTTGGCCTCTCTTACCTTTCCTGTGCTGGTAAACAGCTATCAAGGGTTCAAAGTAGAGTACAAATAACTTGTGGCTCCCCACAGAGGCGAGTCAAGGTCGGGTCAGCTTCATCTAGCTCTTCTCCATTCTTCTTCTTCGTGTATGTGGGTGTTTACTTGTGCGCTGTCTGTGGTCTGTTTCTGTATTGACACCACCATCTGTTGCAGTGCTGCTGAGTGATAATGGCTGCCTGATAACTCACTTTCTACACCGAGTTCCCATTAAAACAGCATCTCCATCACTCTTCTTAAAATAAACGAGTTCAGAATTAAACAGCAGCAGGTAATGGACTATATAATCAGACTTCATAAAGGAGCTGAGTTTTTAGATCCAAGTAATGACATTTAATGATACAAAGATAAACAATCAAATATCTGAACAAATGGATAGTTACTGAGGTAAAGAACACACAGAAATCGGAAGATAAAGTATAGAAACAGTCATGGGCATCAGAAAGATATGTACATGTGATCTGTCTTCTGACTATTGTATTTGTACCACCATTCAAGCAGAATTGTCTAACATACCTCTTCACGTTTGTATAAAACTTCTCTGTATCTAGGTTAAATGTTACTGAACGTAAAGGAGATAACTGTACACATGGTGAGGAAGCCTGGCCAATGAGCCAAAGGTGGGTGAACCTAAAGTAATATGTAAATATATACTCAAACATACACTATATTGGGCAAGAATGCAGATATCGCTTCTATCTTGTGAGGTATTCTTTCAGGCACCTTCACAGTTCAAAATATGAAGGGTACAGGCCTGGAATCTTCATATACAAAGAGTGGCGTATATACTCGATGACACATAAATATAACGCACCCAGATAATGTCGGACTGCAAAACTCAGCATGCAGTTACGTCGCAGGCAGATACAGTGGGGTAAAAAAGTATTTAATCAGCCGCTGATTGTGTAAGTTCTCCTACTTAGAAAGACGAGAGAGGTCTGGAATTTTCATCATAGGTACACTAACTATGAAAGACAAAATGAGGAAAAAAATCCCGGAAATCACACTGTAGGATTTTTTAAGAATTTAATTGTAAATCATGGTGGAAAATAAGTATTTGGTCACCCACAAACGAGCAAGATTTTTGGCTCTCACAGACGTGTAACTTCTTCTTTAGGAAGCTCTTCTGTCCTCCACTTGTTACCTGTATTAATGGCACCTGTTTGACCTCATTATCTGTATAAAAGACACCAGTCCATAGTCTCAAACAGTCAGACTCCAAACTCCAAGACCAAAGAGCTGTCGAAGGACACCAGGACGAAAATTGTAGACCTGCACCAGGCTGGGAAGAGTGAATCAATCAACTGTGGGAGCAATTGTAAGAAAATGGAAGCCATAGAAGACCACTGATAATCACGCTTGACCTAGGACACCACACAAGATCTCATCCCGTATGGTCAAAATTATCATGAGAACAGTGAGCAAAATTCCCAGAACTACATGGAGGTACCTGATGAATGACCTGCAGAAAGCTGGGACCAAAGTAACAAATGCTACCATCAGTAACACACTACGCCGAGAGGGACTCAGATCCTGCAGTGCTAGGCGTGTTCCCCTGCTTAACCAGTACATGTCCAGGCCCGTCTGAAGTTTGCCAGAGAGCATATGGATGATCCAGAAGAGGATTGGGAGAATATCATGTGCTCAGATGAAACCAAAATAGAACTTTTTGGTAAAAACTCAACTGGAGGAAGAAGAATGCTGAGTTGCATCACAAGAACACCACAGCTACTGTGAAGCATGGGGGCGGAAACAACATGCTTTGAGGCTGTTTTTCTGCAAAGAGGACAGGATGACTGATCTGTGGTAAGGGAAGAATGAACAGGACCATGTATCATGAGATTTTAAGCCAAAACCTCCTTCCATCAGTGAGAGCATTGAAGATGGAACATGGCTGGGTCTTCCAGCATGACAATGATCCCAAACACACTGCTTGGGCAACAAAGGAGTGGCTCCATAAAAAGCATTTCAAGGTCCTGGAGTAGCATAGCCAGTCTGCAGACCTCAACCCCATAAAACTTTTATGAAGGGAGCCCCAAAACATCACTCTAGAGCTCTAGAGAAGATCTGCATGGAGAAATGGGCCAAAATACCAGCTACACTGTGTGCCAACCTGGTGAAGACTTACAGGAAACGTTTGACCTCTGTCATTGCCAACAAAGGTTATGTTACAAAGTATTGAGTTGAACTTTTGTTATTGACCAAATACTTATTTTCCACCATAATTTACAATTAAATTCTTTAAAAATCCAACAATGTGATTTCTTGGACTTTTTTTCAAATTTTTATCTCATAGTTGAAGTGTACCTATAATTAAAATTACAGACCTCTCCCATCTATCCAAGTAGGAGAACTTGCACAATCAGTGACTGACTAAATACTTTTTTGCCCCACTGTATGTAAATGATTACAGGTGTTGTCTGAATGGACACTGGATCTTTCCCCAAAGAGAGTGTAAAAGTGCTTCCCCGCTGTCCTATCAAAAGGCTCTCAGAGGCTACTTTTGGGTAGTGTAATTCTTAGTGTGAGATCACTGACTGCTAGACTTTTCTCTATGACGCACTCAAAGACATTTTGTCCAGGTGACAGACTTTGAGACGGGGAGCATCATTAGACTGTGAGAAGCAGGCTGCTTGATTGGAAGATATGTCCACCATCTAGGCCATTCTGTCCTAGCTGTTAGGAGGTGTTGGGAGAAATGGTTCTGTGTGAACATGCAAATATGGTAAACAGGCTCTGGACGCCACAGAGAGACCACCAATAGAGATAATCGTTTGATCCACTGACTGGCATGATCAGCTCGCACATTGTCTACCATCCAGCCACAGGTGGCACCTTCACTATACAACTCACGTGTCTGCCCGGACCATTTCCAGGTGCTTAGCAGATGGAAATTTGTCACAGTATCCAATAAATGTTGTGCATTTACAGACAGCCACCATTGCCTTTGTTTGTGTGGTATTGTGGACAATAAACCTGGACTGTTTTTAGGGACGAATCCAGATTTTTTGGGATCTGATAACAGCCGGGTTCAAGTACGGAGGCCTCTTGGTGAGAGCTTCTATTCAGCCTTTGCTGTGGAGCAGTGTGCCCAAACAGTGTGAATGAGGATCTACAGGCCCAGCTGTAACATCTGTGGGAAAATGTACCACAGGATACCATACAGAACCTGTTTGCTTTCAAAACCCAACCAAATCTCATCTTGTATCCAGGCCAGAGAAAGCCCAACATGGTAACTACTGTTTTCCCCAATGAACGTATCCTGTCGCTCTAACATTGTAATCACTTACATTTATCATAATTACATTAACACAAAGTTTAATGCAATGCCAACAACTCCTTCTTGGGGATTTTACTTTTTTGTTAATGAGTATAATGTACCTTTATTCATTTAACATACACCCTTATGTAGAGCGACTTACAACTGATGCAATCTTACAAAATACAATCCAAACAATTTTGAGTTAAGGGTCCTGCTCAAGGGCACACAGTGGGAGCTTGGTAGTGCTGGGCCTTGAACTCTGGATCTTCTGACTAGTGACCAGTAGTGCAGTACCTTAATGGCTGTGCCACCACAACACCTAGATCAGGTTGTACTGATGACATCAGTGACTCTATGACAGTTTAACAGCTTTCCATCTCCCTCACAAGTCAGTTCATCATGCTTCTGTTCTGCCCTCATAATATCCATACAGAAATGGTTTGCCAACTTTGAAAGAGAAACTTCTGGCCATATAGTGTACTCAAGTCCCGTCTAAATAAAACAGCAAAACCAACACCAAGTGAAAGTTTTATGTTTTATTATATTTGCAATACACTACACATAAATACATTAAAAAGTACTGGATTTGACAGAATGGTGACTTCTCTGGACGATACAGGAGACGCAACACCTTGGCACTGAAAACAGAAGACAGCATATAGCAGCAACTAAAAAAAGTATCCCCTACCAAACAAATCACATCAGGACTGACAATATAGTTATAATTGTCTTTTCTTTTAGAAAGGATATATACACTCAAGGATACACATTGTCCTGCAGGGCCAAGATATGAAGCTTGTAATGCGAAGTCATCTTCAACAAGAAAAAAATGTCGATTTAAGCCTCATGCTAACCCTTATTATGTTATCATTGTCATAATGATAACAACTGAAAGGGAGTTCAAAATGGTGAGCAATAAAATGCTTACACATGATTCCTTGGTGTACAAAAGTTTAGGCAAAGTACATGTTTTGTGGATTTGTAATGAAAAGAGATTATCAAAACATTAACTGATGTACTATTAATTACATATTTAAGTTGGGTGTGTTAACGTCTTGTGATTTACAAATTCAATAAAACATGTCGTTTTTGGTTTGGGGCAGCATGGTGGTGTAGTGGTTAGCACTGTCACCTCACATACAGTGGGGCAAAAAATATTCTCCTACTTCGAAAGATGAGAGTAGTCTGTAATTTTCATCATAGGTACACCAACTATGAGAGACAAAATGAGAAAAAAATCCAGGAAATCACACTGTAGAGTTTTTAAAGAATTTAATTGTAAATCATGGTGGAAAATAAGTATTTGGTCAACAACAAAAGTTCAGCTCAATACTTTGTAACATAACCCTTGTTGGCAATGACAGAGGTCAAATGTTTCCTGTAAGTTTTCACCAGGTTTGCACACACTGTAGCTGGTATTTTGGCCCGTTCCTCTTCTATCTTCTATAGAGCAGTGGTCCTTTAGGGATGTCGCTGGGCAACACGGACTTCAACTCTCTACACAAATGTTCTATGGGGTTGAGGTCTGGAGACTGGCTAGGCCACTCCAAGAGCATGAAATTCTTTTTATGGAGCCACTACTTCGTTGCCCGAGCGGTGTGTTTGGGATCATTGCCATGCTGTAAGACCCAGCCACATTCCTAAGACATTCTTCAGTGTTCTCACTGATGGAAGGAGGTTTTGGCTTAAAATCTCACGATACATGGTCCCGTTCATTCTTCCCTTAACACGGATCAGTCGTCCTGTCCCCTTTGCAGAAAAACAGCCCCAGAGCAAGATGTTTTCACCCCCATGCTTCACACTAGGTGTGGTGTTCTTGGGACGCAAATCAGCACTCTTCTTCCTCCAGTTGAGATTTTACCAAAAAGTTCTATTTTGGTTTCATCTGAGCACATGATATTCTCCCAATCCTCTTCTGGATCATCCATATGCTCTCTGGCAAACTTCAGACGGGCCTGGACATGTACTGGCTTAAGCAAGGGGACACGCCTGGCACTGCACGATCTGAGTCCCTCTAGCGTAGTGTGTTACTGATGGCAGCCTTGTTACTTTGGTCCCAGCTCTCTGCAGGTCACTCTGCAGGATATTCATCAGGTCCCTCTGTGTAGTTCTGGAATTTTTGCTCACCGTTCTCATGATCATTTTGACCCCACGGGATGAGATCTTGCGTGGGGCCCCAGATCGAGGGAGATTATCAATGCTCTTGTATGTCTTCTTTACTTTCCACTATGATTTACAATTAAATTTCAAATTTTGTCTCTCTTAGTTGGTGTACCTATGGTGAAAATTACAGACCTCGCTCATCTTTCTAAAAATAGGAGAACTTGCACAATCAGTGGCTGACTAAATACTTTTTTTGCCACACTGTATCCGAGATCCCCGGTTCGATCCTGACCTTGGGCTGCACCAGTTTCGAGTTTGCATGTTCTTCCCATGCTTGTGTGGGTTTTCTCCGGGTACTCCCGTTTACTCCCACATTCTAAAGGTGTGTTAGGTTAATTGGTGTTTCCAAACTGCCCCTTGGAGTGAGAGTGTGAGTAAGGGTGTGCAAGTGTGTGTCCTACGATGGATTGGTGCCCTGTCTAGGGTTGTTCCTGCCATGCGCCCGGTGTCACTAGCTAGGCACCGGTGACCATGACAATGACAATTAATGAATGATTTTTTTTAGGTTGCTCAAACCTTAACTAATAACCTTAATGAGCTGTGTAAGTCCGTTATGTGCAGCATGTGTGTACATACATTGAGTCCGATTTTGTAACGGAGTTCTCAAAAAAGCTCATTCTTAAGCTATGAATGGACAGACATGTTATAGCATACTGAAAAACTACACTTCTCTCACTACTCTTTGTGATTGGTATTGGTATTTTCTGTCCAGCAGTGACAGTGAGGAAGTTAAAACTCCCAGCAACACTGTGGTGTCTAATCTACTCGCATCAGTGCAACACATACTGACACAGCACCACCATGTCAGTGTCACTGGAGTGGTGAGAATGATTTACCACCCAAATAGTACCTGGCCTGTGGTGGTCCTGTGGGGTAGTGAAAATGTATGTAGAGAAACAGATGGGCTGCAGTCTGTAACTGTGAAATTACAGTGCAGTGCAGTGACCACTAAAACTAAAATAAATAAAAAAAAAAATATCAACTGATAAATACAGAACGCCTAATTTTCGTTGATACAGAAAAGGTACAGAAAAGTCTTCAATATAATTAACTGTGTGGTAAATGTCGACATTAGATGGTTGCTCTACATGATCTATATTAACAAACATGTTAGGTTTAGGTTCAGTTAGCTGTATCACATAGTACAAATCCTGCATATAATCCAATGCTTTTGTGTTGCCAGCCAATGGAACACCAGCGGAGTCATATTGAGCAAAATTCAACAACTCAAGTTGCACAAGTTGAAAATTTAATGTCAAAGACATTGCGTTAAGATATCAATATTGTAATCTGCTTATATGTCAATCATAGTTTGTAGCATCAATCCAAACATTTCTTCCATAACTGCTATGAATTGAAATTATTATTAATAATAACCATTTGGATTGAAGACATTTTTGTAACTTATATCAGTCAATCAGCACTGTGAATTTCAAATAATACTAATTATATGAGGACTTTAGCTACTTGTGTCAAAGACATAGGTTCCCACAAAGCAAAATTGTTACACCCAGGACCTGAACTTCCTTGGAAAATCGAACTGAAATGAATTAGGGTTCATGCATGAAATTATGTGCTTTGGCAACATAACCTGTGATTAACAAACGTATGAATGCATGTGAACTAAACCGCAACTGCATCATAATAGTCACAGGGTTAGGTTTGCAATTCGTAATACTATACTGCAATTGTGACATTGAAATATTTAATATATTCCTGTCCAAGAGAAGGCTGTGCAACATTAGTAAACAATTCTTAGTTATTGGTTAGTCTTGGTTATTACTTACCTATTCAGCGTCTCTTGGCTCCTGTCTTTGCATCTTCCATGTCTTGTTTTGGTCTTGCCGACCGGGCAAATTGCTGAGCTTCTGAGTTAAGTACAATACGTGTCAAAAGTGCACTCCTCTCACGACCTTAAAGTGTAAAAAGTAAACTCTTGGCATATCTTAAAGATGCAACTGACATTCAAAGCCCAGATTTTTTCCTTTAAAAACACACAACTCGGCACCAGACAGGGGCAAGTGTCAGAAAATCACAAGCTTTTGATAGACTGACATTTTAATCCTGTAGAAAAGTAGCAATGAGTGAAATGAGTAAGTGAAGGATACGACCACTAAGGGCTTGTTGTGCAGGATGTAGCCATTCGTGTCCCTCAAGGCATTCTCTGCTCTTTTCTCACTGGGGAGCCCGATGAAGGCTTGACCTTTCATTCTTCCCTCTTTCATCAAAACGATATCAAACCTGCACACAGTCAGACATGTACAAATGTAAGTTACATTCTTTTACCTTTAGTGCATTACCAACAAATGATTTTATTTCATCACCTATCAAAAGTTAGTGCCTTTTATTAAGATGGATTTTACTGTTGCAGAATCTAACTTTAGGGCTGCACAATAAAAGCTAAAACTATAATAACAGTTATTTCAATTAACAAATGGGATCACATCACAATTATTCAACCAATTTAGGAACAAAATACTTCTGCATAAAACAGGCTTTTCCGTCACACTATACACTGTAACTACATTTAATCAAATGTCAAAAATTTAAATAAAACATCACATTTCCTAAACAGTTCTTATACACTCACCGATCACGTTATTAGGTACCTCCTTGTTTCTACACTCATTGTCGATTTTATCGGTTCTACTTACCATATAAAAGCACTTTGTTGTTCTACAGTTACAGACTGTGGCCCATCTGTTTCTCTACACACAGTGGTGCTTGAAAGTTTGTGAACCCCTTAGAATTTTCTATATTCCTGCATAAGTATGATCTAAAACATCAGCAGATTTTAACACAAGTCCTAAAATTAGATAAAGAGAACCAAGTTAAACAAACGAGACAAAAATATTATACTTGGTCATTAATTTATCGATGACAATAAGTGGCCCCCCTGTGCAGCAATAACTGCAAAACAGCAAAACTAAACGTTTCCTGTAACTGTTGATCAGTCCTGCACACCGACTTGGAGGAATATTAGCCCATTCCTCCATACAGAACAGCTTCAACTCTGGGATGTTGGTGGGTTTCCTCGCATTAACTGCTCGCTTCAGGTCCTTCCACAACATTTCGATTGGATTAAGGTCAGGACTTTGGCCATTCCAAAACATTAACTTTATTCTTCTTTAACCATTCTTTGGTAGAACGACTTATGTGCTTAGGGTCGTTGTCTTGCTGCATGACCCACCTTCTCTTGAAGTTCAGTTCATGGACAGATGTCCCGACATTTCCTTTCAGAATTCTCTGACATAATTCAGAATTCATTGTTCCATCAATAATGGCAAGCCGTCCTGGCCCAGATGCAGCAAAACAGGCCCAATCCATGATACTACCACCACCACGTTTCACAGATGGGATAAGGTTCTTATCCTGGAATGCAGTGTTTTCCTTTGTCCAGACATAACACTTTTCTTTTAAAACAAAAAGTACAATTTTGGTCTCATCTGTCCACAAAATTTCTTCCAACAGCCTTCTGACTTGTCCATGTGGTCTTTAGCAAACTGCAGAAGAGCAGCAATGTTCTTTTTGGAGAGCAGTGGCTTTCTCCTTGCAACCCTGCCATGCACACCACTGTTGTTCAGTATTCTTTTGACGGTAGACTCATGAACATTATCATTAGCCAATGTGAGAGGCCTTCAGTTGCTTAGAAGTTACCCTGGTGTCCTTTGTGACCTCACCAACAATTACACGCCTTGCTCTGTCTTTACATCTACAAGGTGGAGCAATATGGTAGATATGTCTAATGGAGTGCACAGATAGTGAACACAGTGTTTTAAAACTCCAGCAGCACAGCTGTGTCTGATCCAATCATACCAGCACAACACACTAAGATTGTAACTCAGTGTTACTACAGTGCTGAGAATGAACCGGCACCCAAATAGTACCTGATCTGTGGGGGTCCTGACCATCACAGAACAGAGCTACTTAAGAGTTAAGTTTCTCTACATCCTAACAAAGTATGTAGAGAAAGAGATTAGTACAAAGTGCTACTATATCTTAAGCGGGACTGATAAAATGCACAGTGAGTGTAGAAACAAGGAGGTGTACCCAATAAAGTGATCTGTGTAGAACAGAATAAGAATATAAAATCCATTGATATATGAATAAAATGTATGGTGCATGTATAGCAGCGTAGGTACTGCACTTGTGGATATTGCTGGCTTGTATTCAGTATCACTGTTTGACAGTATTCCGTTCTCTGGGGTGGAAACTCTTAAATCTACTTAATGGATACATACTCCATTGAGTGTGCAACCAAATAAACCATTAAACTCTATGAATGTGCTGCACCATTTAATGCACCAGGGTAAATATAAACCCATTAACTAATGCTAACAAATTGGCTAACATTAACTAAAACGCATCAATATTGCAGTCAATGATGTTTAATTAGCTGAGAAAAGCAAAATCATATAATCTGTGATGTACTGTTGCCCTGGTGTACCCAACGAGTACCAGAACAGGCCCCTGAACACAAGGAAGTGATGAGGAAGTGAGGACAAAATATATTTATACAAATAACTTAATTAATGAATTAATTAAATAAAATCACAATTAAAATGGAAATAATTACACAGCCCTGCGTTATTTAAAACTTGGTTGTCATTTCTTAATGGAACAAATATACTCCTATCCAATGCTAATATCTTACTGACTAAAATCTGTTTTCTGTTGTTATAAATCCACACTGCCCACTCAGACATCTGACTCAGACTATAAAAGTATTATAAAAAGTCAAAGTGGACCATCAGAAGGAGCTTACATATTTCTCTCTTCTTCGGATGATGGGTCAATGTACCTGCCATAAATGTACTTCAGGTCCTGTGAGGGGGAAAAAGGAAAACACTCAACTACATTGTTACTGGTGACAGATCAGCATCCAACATGTACATTGCATTTCTGCCTAAATCTGTGTTCATCAGAAACAACAAAGCAACAGGCAACTATTGTTTTCCAGTGGTTGTTTGACCCAGCCACAAAACAACATTTGAATTTTCTCAGTTTAAGCAAATAATTAGAACATACTAATGTGACAAATCTACATGATTGGCCTCAGTCATTTCCTAGGATGGACCCTAAAGAATTTATTTTCTCTAGAGCCCCTTTAAATATTCTACTCTCATAATTTCCTTGCTATGTTTACTTTCAGTTCAACAGAATATGTTGTTAGGAAAGATCATGATTTAGTCTTTTATTACAATGAAATACATTTACGATAAGTAGTAGACTGACTTCTATAAATTATTTATACAGTATACTACAGTGGTACCTCGTTTCTCATGGTTAATTCGTTCCAGAAGGCTCATCGAGAACAGAATACTACAAGTAACAAGCCAATTTTTCCCATAAGGAATAATGTAAATTTTATTAATCTTTTCCAGACCCACAGAAAATCCACACTGTATAGGCCATTATATACATTAATGGAGTTGTATTGCACAGGTGCTCCCTGATTTACAACGGGAATATGTTCCGACAAATCCATCATAAGTTAAATGTATCATGAATTGATGAGTTTAATATAGTCTAGCCTATTACAATTACATTAACACTTACATTAGCATACAATTGGCCAAAATCAGTAACACAAAGGTTATTTTATACAAAAGTGTGGAATCATCTCATGTTATTTAGTGAGTAATGGATTGAAAGTGAAAAACACTCTATTGGTGAACTCGGGGCTCTAGTTCTGGAGCATTCCATTCCTGTTTTCCTTTCAGTTGGCTGTCAATACTAACCATTTTAGGACCCATGGAGACTTACTTGCACTAAGAATACAGTACAGTACATGTAAAAAGTAAAGATAAACATGGTGAATGTGAACTGCCCAATCACTGTGTACTTACTCGTGAAATGAGTTTAAACTGAAACAAGCTTCACGGCTCGACTTGATACAAGTTTAAGCAAGTGCACCGAGTACTGAGTAAACGAACACAAATTTTTCTAGTCAAAATGCGATGTGTTGAGTTCTAGTCCTGATAGAGCAGTAGTTCTAATAGTCATAATTTGGATTGCATCTTATAAAAAGTTAAACCTGCACCCCCTTAGATGTCACTGACTGGCAGGCATATCCTAGATGGAAACTAAATACGTACATTGGGAAAACAATGTTTAAGTTAATAAACTAGTTAACACAAGACTGCAGACTTTTCACAGTTTGATATATCCATCCATAAAACCAAGTTTGGGATGTAAAACATTCAGCTGTAGAAAACTCAAATAGAAAACACTTGTTCTGTGTGGTTCTGCTTCTTGCCCTCTGACTGCACTGACCTTTTCTTCCACTTGTTTGGCAATGTTCTTTACATAAAGTCTGCAAGTTGGCTCTCCACATTCATAATTCTTAAAAACAGACATCTTCTTCATCTCTGAGAGGCACAAAAAAATAAAAGCATAGTTTACACATAAATCAATTAAAACTCAAGAAATATGTACATTTGCAACTGCATTTATGAAATAATCATCCATTCCTGCATTTCAGGGCAGCAACACATTCCAAAAAAACCCCCAAAAAAACCCAACAATAAAAAAAAAAAAAAAGTTGTGACGCTAATGCATTAATCACTGTAACCGCATTCCTTTTCACAACATTTAAGATGTTTTGGCACCAAGGACACCAAGTGATGAAGTGTGTCAGGTGTTATTTTGTCAACATCTTCTTGGCGTGCAACAGCATGGCATTGTCACTGCTGCAATTTTCTTTTCAAAATTCTACACACGGTCTCTATTGGGGACAGGTCAGGACTGCAGGCAGGCCAGTCCAGTACCCATACCCTCTGCTTCTGCAGCCATGTCGTTGCAAACATTAGTTTCACATTAACCTGTTGGAAAACACATTGACATCCCTGCAAAAGATGATGTCTTGAAGGCAGCACATGTTGCTCTAAAATCTCAATGTACTTTTCTGCATTAATGCTGCCATCACAGAAGATGAAATTACATTTCCTGAGAACACTGAGACAATCCCATACCATGACAGAGCTTGGCTTTTGGACTTGTTGCTAATCAGTCTAGATGGTAAATTTCATCTCATCACAATACATTTTTCCACTTTAAACATTAAAGTTTTCAGTAGCATTTTTGAATGTAATTCTGTATTGTAGTGCTTGACAAAGGTTGGTCAAAGTAATCCCTTGCCCATGTAGTTTGACCAGCTATTGATGAATGATGGTTCTTGTCTGACAGATCAGAGATCATGGGTGTTCAGCTTAGTGTTGAGACCTTGAATTTTATGGATACTGCTAAGGCCCTTAACCCACAATTGCTTGGATTGTAAGAATGTATTAATTGTAAGTCGCTCTGGATAAGGGCATCTGCTAAATGCTGTAAATGTAAAAGGCAAAACCTGGTTGTCCAGCAGCTGTGTAGGCATCGTGGTTCAAAGTTACTGTCACCTCAGCCAAACACATTTCCGCGTAATTGAAACACTCCCAGAACTTCACAGAACCTCCTCCAGCATAAACCACACCTTGTACACAGTCCTCAATGAAGGCTGCCTGATGTCTTTAATGAACATGACACATTTGCATCATTCGTATACAGGCAGAAACAAGATTCATTTGACCAGATAACATGTTTCCAGTCATGAATAGTGCCAATATTTTGGGTCTTCTCCCTCACTATAACTGGGCACCTTTGTGCCAGTATGCTCCATATAGTCATGGTATGCAGTTCCCTGCAGTGTTCTTTCAGAAATTTGTTGTGAAGGACCTGCGTTGACTTCTATAAGCAATTCTTGAATGGAAGAGAAAACATTTTTATTCACAAGCTTTAAAACGCACTGGCGGTCCCTGCCCATCAGTACGGTCATACGGGCCTACCAGAAGTGACAAAAATCCCAGTCTACAGGAAATTCTCATCAGACTTGGGACTGAATGACAAAAGTGACAGGGACCGCCAGTGCGTTTTAAAGCTTGTGAATAAAAATCTGCCGATTCAGCTACTTCCTTCACACTGTGGCCTTTGGCGCACCCAAATGCAATCACTCCTTTTTGCCAATCATTAACATTTTCCACACATCGAAAGAGACATTCACTACACTTTAGCACCTCTTCTCAATATATGAATCCCATCGCACACCTCGCAGGTATTTACAGCCCAATCGTCCTAATACAATGTCATCTGCAGGAGCCTGGAGTTACTACCACCTTTAATACACAAGGTGACTATTATTTTTGTCCAGGGAGCTTAGTAATTAACCTTTTAGATTCAGACACAGATTATGAACACTGTTGGACTGTTCCAAATTATTCTAGGAAAATGTGTCAATTTGTTTGACCTCACCAACTGCAATGAACATATCCAATTAGCCCTCTCATAAACTAATGTCTCAATGACTCATCACACATTCCATTTACAAAAAAATCACATTGTTAATATTTAATGGAAGTGCAGCTCAGGAGAATTGGTGAAAAGCGCCAGTTGCTGGAAGCAGCAATTCCTGGAAACTTGGGTTTGAATCCCAGGCTGGGATTGTAACAAAGCGAAGGTCAGGTGGTCTTTATGTACAAACATTACTACCGAGACAAGTAATGCCTTTGAGGAAGGTGTGTGCTGATCATCTCTCTCTCTCACATACACAGCATGTTACTCCATGTAAACCTAAAGAAGCAAACTTGGGATATCAAACATGTAGGTCAGGCTGTTACTTTAACATTCTGTGAAATTTATTGAATTCAGCATGTCTCAAATGTTCATAGCTTGTGCCCTTGATTGTGGTTATGGTAAGTGTCTGTGAGGGAGACTGTCATACCATCTTTGGAGAGGCGACCTTTCTCCAGCTGTTGCCTAGAGATGAATTCAGATGGGATTTCATCCTGCTCCTTGCCACTCTCCTCCTGTCTGAGGCTGTGTGTGCTCGGGTACATCTTCCCAAAACCTGTGCCTTCATCTTCCTCTGCTTAGTCAGACAAAAATAAAACAATCCATTCAAATGTAAATACAGGCATGCAGCACACATGCTTCTCTTTATACTTATAAATGCTTTCCTCTAACATAACGATTACTGTACCTACACAAATCCACACCCAACCTCAACAACCAAAAGTAAAACTCTTCACATTTTTCAAATAAAAGCTGTAATTTTTGTAAAAAATACTATTTGTTTTGTGAAGATCAAAGTCGCATGGTTCTCGCAAGTACAAATGACAAATCTTTCTGTACTTGCTGAGAGATTTGGTCCTCACAAGGCTAGGTAGATGCTTATCATTCATATTCATTCATTCATTTTCTGTGGAGTTATGTGCTGTAGACTGAAATTACACTCTACTTTATTCATCTAGCTACTACTAGTGGCAGTTACTCCCCATTTCTTTTCTATGAACTGTTTTTTGCCATATTCCTGGGAAGCATTACAACACCAAATTAAGTATATTAAATAATTTCAATTTAGACAAAAATGCAATAGCGAATAGATTTTTTTTTGCTCTATGAGATTCCTACCAGCGTGCAGTTAAGGCACCAGAAAACCAAATGTGAGCTTTATATCCTTCCCCACTAAATTTTCACGGTTTATGGTGTTAGGTGAACAATATTCATACAGTTCAACTCGTGTGGAGTTCTAGACATTACTTTCAAAGGATTTAAGTAATTTTGCTGTTTTAGTACTTCTAGAGTTTTCTAATTGTAATTCTAGTCTCCTCTTCATGCTTTAGGGCGCGCGGTCTTCTCCCTTTCTCACAAATAATTGCAGATCCTACGACGAATAAATTAAATATTTTAAATGAGCTAAAGTATGCAGATTTTTCACACCGCCTCAGGAGGTGTGGCCCTCTTAATTGCGTTTCAGGCCAATCTGACCTTTTCAAGCAGTGTGCCAAAGGTATATATGGATTCAATAGAAACATGTTGCAGACGGGATGGGTCCAAACATGATCTAGAAATGTCAGGTGGCTTCTAAATGTTTCACACTGTGTCAGGTGGTGTTAGTGGACCAGAAAGTTTAGTTTTGGGGAAATCGACCTTTCCAAATCTTGTCCAAAAGGCATTTACGGATTCAAATAAAACATGTTGCGACATTTGAAATTATGAATCATCTGGTAAGTTGTTCTCAATGTGTGTGTGTGTGTGTGTATATATATATATATATATATATATATATATATATATATATATATATATATACACATATACATATACATATACATATATATAGACACACACACATACACACACCCCGTATTTTCCGGACCATAAGACGCACTTAAAATCCTTTAATTTTGTCAAAAATCGACATTACGCCTTAAAATGCGGTGCGCCTAATGTATGAATTAATTCTGGTTGTGCTTTCTGACCTAGAACCGATTTTAAGCTTACAGCCACCGTAGACAGGAGCCTCACGGAGTAATATGATCTGTGCTTCAACATTAAAAGTGTGTGCATTCATTCATCATACCCGCTGCCTCAAAAATGTCACCTGTTAAGATATATGCTTATGAAGCGGATTTCATACTATCACTAAAAAACGCTATCAGTCACGCAGTACAAAATGGAAATAGAGCAGCTGAACAGCTAAGTAAAATGCGGATAATGACGACAGGGATCCGGGCATGCTTGACGTCGAAATCGCCCAACTAAACTCAGACACTTATGAAGAATTTGATGGATTTGTGGTAGAGGAATAAACTGAAAAAGTGAGTGTATTGTTTTGCATTTTAGGTGTTACAACTGAACAATGTTATTGCGAGTTATTGCAAATGAGCTGAATAAAGTTTGACTTAAGAGTTTTGTTTCATTTAATGCGCCTTATAACCCGGTGCGCTTTATGTATGAAAATAGATCCGTTAGCAGCCGATCGCTGATATTGCGTCTTATAATCCGGTGCGCTTTATGGTCCGAAAAATACGGTATATATATATATATATATATATATATTTATATATATATAATATACAACACACACACATACATACATCATATATACACATACATATTACGTACACACATATATATTATATACACACACAACACACACACACACACACACACACACACACACACACACATATATATATATATATATTATCTATATATATATAATCTATATATAATATATATATATCTATATATATATATTATATTCTATATAATCGATATATCTATTCTATATATACACACACAACCCTACACGTATATACACCCTGATCAAATCTTTAACACCAGTTTAAAAAATTGCAAAAACTTCAATTTTGCACTATTGTATCTTAGAGTAGAGGTAGAGCTTCACATGCTAAAAGAAGAATCGTCGCAAGAGACAAAAACTTTTGAGGAGGAAATTTTTGAAAACTGCATTTTACACTCAAACATGATTTTTTTTCAGCTGATCAAAAGTTTTAAGACTCTAAGACCTCAAAAAAAAACCCAAATCAAAGTGTCACAAAAAGACTCAGTAATGAGTAGCTCCACCATACTTGTTGATCACTTCAAACAATCGTTTAGCATGCTCGATGTCAGTGTTTTTCGAGGGCTAGTTGGAGACTTTGCTCCCAAGTTCTTGAAGATGCTTCACGAAGGGCCTCCACTGGTCTGGAACTGGATGTCCATTTTTGTAAACTTGGTTTTCCCTTGCCATCCATCCAAATTTTCTCAAATTTAGATCAGTGGAACACAGCCAGGATGGTCCAAAAGAGTGATGTTACTCTCCTGGAAGAAGTCCGTTTTTGTCAGGCAGGCATTGTGGACTGGCAGCACTGGTCCTGTTGAAAACCCTTCATTACCCACACAGACGAGGGTCCTCAGTCCTGAAGGGATGCCGCTGCAACATCTTCACATGCCAGCTTCTTTTGACGCCTCTGCACAACCTGAACTCCCATTGTCCATTGAGGAAAACGCACCCCAAATCATGATGGAGCCCCCCCCCCCCCACTTGCCGTGTAGAAAAACATCTCCGGTGGGATCTCTTGTCATGCCATTACCGTTGAAGCCATCAGGCCCATCAAGGTTTTTTTAAACAAAAAAATTTTTCTCATCAAGAAGACAATTTTCTTCCACCTTTCAATTTCTTGTCCCATGTTTTGATGCAACCCTTGGCAAAGTCCAAACAAGCAATTTGGTGGCGTGAAGAAGACGTGGCTTTGAAAGACGTTTTTTTTTATTTCTGAAGCCCGTCCCTCGTAGATGCAAGTCTGATGGTTATGTGGGCTGCATCAGCAACCATAATAATGGCTTAAATTGGGTAGGGATCGCCCGTGTCATGACGGACAGCCAATCGATCCTGCAGCTCAGCGCTGGGTGAAATTTTTTTTGGGTCTAACACTTAACTTTTTTGTTCCATAACCCGCAGGATCATTTAAACAATTCCTAAATGAACTGTCTTACTCTGCGTCCCAACCTCACCAGCGATGGCACGTTGCTAGGCCTTGCTTGCAGCTCACAATCCTACCACGTTCAAAGTCAGGACCTTTTTTTTACTTTTCCCATCAGGTCTTGACAGTGTAAATACTTGACAGAAAATGACATGGAATCTAAATTTTTGCGCAGCTTTTGGCTTTTAAAAGCTATGGTCTTAAACTTTTGATCAGCTGAAAAAATCATGTTTGAGTGTAAATGCAATTTTCAAAAAATTCCCTGCGCAAAACTTTTTGTCTTTTGCGCCGATTTCTTCTTTTAGCATTGTGAAGCTCTACTTAGAACCTTCTTAAGATCCAATATTGCAAAATGCGAATTCTTGCAATTTTTCAACTGGTCTTAAGATTTTGATCAGGAGTGTATATATATATATATATATATATATATATATATATATATATATATATATAGACAGATAGATAGAGCTGCTTGAAAGTTTGTGAACCCTTTTGAATTGTCTACATTTCTGCATAAATATGACATAAAACGGCATCATATTTATTGAAGAAAATGATCCAATATTACATGTTAGGGAGTGGAAAAAGTATGTGAGCCTCTAGCTTTAGCAGTTCGTTTGAAGGTGGAATTAGAGTCAGTTGTTTTCAATTAATGGGATGACAATTAGGTGTCAGTGGACACTCTGTTTTATTTAATGAACAGGGATTTATCAAAGTCTGCTCTTCACAACATGTTGTGGAAGTGTATCATGGCACGAACAAAGGAGATTTCTGAGGACCTCAGAAAAAGAGTTGTTGATGCTCATCAGGCTGGAAAAGGTTACAAAACCATCTCTAAAAAGAGTTTGGACACCACCAATCCACAGTCAGACAGTTTCTGTACAAATGGAGGAAATTAAAGATAATGGTTACCTCCCCTGGACTTATTATATCAGAATTATATCAGAGAATTCTAAAGGAAATGTCAAGACATCTGTACATGAACTGAATCTCAAGAGAAGGTGGGTCATGCAGCAAGACAACGACCCAAAGCACACAAGTCGTTCTACCAAAAAATGGTTATTAAAGAAGAATAAAGTTATGTTTTTGGAAGGCCACGTCAAGTCCTGACGTTAATCCCAATTCCAAATGTTGTGTGAAGGACCTTAAGCAGCAGTAATGTGAGGGAAACCCATCAACATCCCAGAGGTGAAGCTGTTCTTATGGCGAATGGGCTAAAATTCCTAAAAACCGGTGTGCAGGACTGATCACATTTTACAGGGAAATGTTTAGCTGCAGTTATTGCTGGTTCACATACTTTTGCCGCTCACTAATATGTAATATTGGATAATTTTCCTCAATAAATAAATGACCAAGTATAATATTTTTTGTCTCATTTGTTTAAATGGGTTCTCTTTATCTACTTTTAGGACTTGTGTGAAAATCTGATGATGTTTTAGGTCATATTTATGTAGAAATATAGAAAATTCTAAAGGGTTCACAAACTTTCAAGCACCTCTGTATATAGAAACACATCCTGTGGTCATGGAATAGATGTTAATCCTTTTCAGAAGTGTCAAAGAGTGGTTCAGGGAGCATGAGACATCATTTTTACATAAGGATTGGCCACCACAGAATCCAGACCTGAACCCCATTACCGTATATTTGAGATGTGCTGGAGAAGACTTTCCACAGTGCTCCAAATCTCCCATCATCAATACAAGATCTTGAGGAAAAATTTATGCAACTCTGGACAGAGATAAAGGTTGTGACATTGCAGAAGCATATCTGTCCAGAGTTGCATTAATTTTTCCCCAAGAGCGTTTTTTGCAAACTCCCCGTGGCTTGGTTTTTGCTCTGATATGCATTGTTAGCTGTGGCAGGTGTGTGTTTTTCCAAATCATGTCCAATCAACTGAATTTACCACAGGTGGACTCCAATCAATGTGTAGAAACATCTCAAAGATGATGAAGAGAAAATGGGAGGCCCCCAGACCTAATTTTCAAGTGTCTTAGCAAAGGGTCTGAATATCTAGGACCTTTACTAGGAAAAAGCAACATGGGAGTAAGAAACTGGGACTATGAAAGCCCAGAGACCACAGTTGTTTTAATAGGACTGCGAAAGCCATAGCTTCAGTACTGGAACTAAAGAATAACAGAAGCCACAGTTTCTTTACTGGGACTTAAGAAATCCAGCAGCCATAAGAACTTTACTGAGACTGAGCAAGACAGATGCCACAGCTTCTATACTGGGACTAAGAACACCAGAGGCCAAGGTTTCTTTAAGTAGGACTAAGCAAGATAGAGGACATGGCTGTGTTACTTCTGTACTGGGATTATTACAGCTAGAGGCCATGGCTTTGTTACTATCACTATGAAGCTAGATGCCACGGCTCATTTACTAGGACTAAGCAAGACAGAGGTCAAACAATTTTTACTGTTATTAAGAAAGAGCTCATGGCTTCTTTACTGGAACCAAGAGGCAGGCCAGGCCTCCTTCACCAGATCACTGTACTGATACAGAGATGCTAGGAACCTCACAGGTGAAATACACACCATTGCAACTCATGCAGTCTAAATACAATATATCCTAAACACCATATCCTAAAAGAGTTGAGAAAAACCTGACAGAAAAAGGAAGAATTGGTAAAACAAGCATCAATTGAGCCTGTAAAATGTGTGTGTGTGTGTGCCCACGAGTCATGCTACGTGATATGTGCTGACAGAAGCAGTGGGAGGCTGAAAGCAAAAAGCAGAACAGCAGCCCAGTAAAAATCCGCCTAAAACATCATAAACATCCAGTGTGTGTGTGTCTGTGTGTGTGTGTTGAAGCATTGAACATGTGGTGAAAAATCCCCCAAAGAAAAGTACACCTAGAAACACTCTCTCACTTTTGATCCAAATGATCTTGTCTTTATCCCCTTCTTTTCAAACTACACTGTTTATCAGTTCAAAACAACAAGAAGGCAAAATGCTCCCCAACTGAGTTTATCCAATTTATGCTGGTATCAAAGCTTTGTGTGAGACGATAAAACATACTCACATCAGTCCACTCACTCACATCACTCATTCACTCAACACATCACTCACTCACTCACATCACTCACCTCAAGAGAGGAAAACAATTAAACAAAGTATTGCACAGTGCAATCCCTTCAGCACAGGGGTGGGCGATATGGCAAAAAATATATATCACAATTAATACATTTTCACCATATACAATGTTTATCATGATACATGTGATTGCAAACAAAAATGCATCAGTAGTGGGTTTCTGAAAAAACTACTATTCAAATATTACCCAATACTTAAAGTATTTTTTATTCAAAATGTGCTGCACTTAATCCAGATAAGCAGGATTAATTGCATTTTTTATAAGAAAATAAGTTTATACGTTTCTCTAAGCACTGATGATATCCCTGATATGCTCAGAAAAGCATATCTTCTATCACAATAACAACATTTCTCTCGATGCGATAAAATAGTCATATTGCCTATCCCTACTTCAGCATACTAGTACTTGTCAAAATTGGTCTCAAGACAGATGATTGTTGATATTCAGCTCAAATATTAGTGGGGATGACATGCTCAAAGTCAGAAAAAAACAAAGGGAGAATGAATTACTAAGGAAGAAAAAAATACAGAAATACAGAACGAGCACTAGAGAACAATTACTATTATTCAGTAGTGCTCAGGTTCTGTGGCAGTCTAATAGATTAGCCCACCTGTGTTGTGAACTGGATTTGAGTCCAGGTATCACATTGGGCTCGGCACCCCATGTAGGTACGACTGGCTACCTGTGAGATGGTCTGGTACCCTGAGCAGGGCGCACTGACATCTGTGCTCATTGTTTTCTGCAATGCTGGAGATGTTATTGTCTACACATTAATATAATATTAATAGCATAATTAACCAAAACACACCTCAAAAGACAGGTACTTAAAGACCACAGAATGGCAAAAAGTGCTGACTGTCATGGACATTCCTACACGCCTGATGCAAACACCATCAAACTTTTATGAAGGAATTTACAGAACACAGAGAAACCAAGCATTAAGTAACACCACAACATCCACTTTGTAATACTTGTGGAGTATATGCAATTTCAAGTGTAATATATTGAAATACTGTATATTGGGGGAACGTACCAAATACTGATAAATTCTGAAATACTGTATGTATTTTTTCTATACAGTAGTCAACGTTTCACTTATTTCATGCTATTTATATTATTTATAATGAAATACAGTACACAGTATTGAATTAAAGAAAAATAACAAGAAAAACAGTAGAAGCTTTTTCACTAAGTGTGATAGAAATTATTTCCTTTTTGATTTAATACTTTTAATATACCTATTTTATAACGTATAATGCTCCTTAAAATTAACATTTCTTGTTTTGATCATGATTTTTTGTAGCTGTACAAACAAACCTCGTCTGGAGGACATATTATTATTAGAACCGCTAAAAATAATTCTTAGATTACCTTGGTATGTTAAGGACAAATTTTCCGACACTGTTTAGTACATGTGATGATACAGACATAACTGATATCGTTTATCATGGTGGATATAAATAATTCTTATGAGTCTGTGGTGTTTTCATGCTCCGTGTAATTTAGTTAACTAGCGTTTAATCAACATGAAAAATAAATCCTTTGTAGTGTAAATAATAAGCAAATGGATTTAGAGTGATGTTCTCATCATAGCGAACAGGAATGGTGAAGTTTTGAAGGTCAATGGTAACTTGGAGAAAAGCCTATGTTTAAAGCCTTCTGAAGGTCAATGGTAAGAGTAAATTCCAAAGAGAACTACAGTGGAGCAAGAGTGTTCTCTAGCCTAGTCTCCAAACACTAGTGGTCCAATAGGAATCCTGTCCAATAAGGCGACATTTTGTTATCTTGAATGTGTTTATAAGGCGTGGTATGTTTGATTTCAGCTGAGCATACCAAGGTAAAGTATTTTGTTAAGCTAACGTAGGGTCGCTACCCAAGCTTGTTAAATTTAATAATAAATGACTATAAAATCTATTGAGTAATTTGACAGGGTGGTCTTTTGAATTGTATCTGAATTTAACAGGTAAACTTCCACCACAGTGATCTCAGTCGTTTGGTCCCCATGCACAAGCTCATGCCCTGTCTTAAAACGATGCCCCATCTATGGTAGGGTGGTTATAATATCAGAATAAAACAACACCATAAATATATTTTATGAATCTGAGGGGCCTCAAAAATTAGAATAAAGCTACAACTAAATAAAACAATTAAGAGTAAACAACATTTAAACACTAAAAATCAGAACAACTACAACATGAAGGGAATAAACTGAAATCATTCATTACACCCCAATCAGTGCACTAAATTCAGCAAGATTAATGACTCATGTTCAACCAAATGCATGCTGTCAGCCTGGTATCCGCTTTGGATTCAGCCAGAGACTTACGTTCTTCCTGCTCCGCTGTTTTTATCTCCTGGGGCCTGTTGGGTGTCTCAGCTGGTATATGGAACTCGATCCTTTTGAGGCCAACAGAGAGCGACTGCTCAAACACATCAGACGGCTGCAGGGTTGTGCCTGGGGCGCTAATGGAGTAAAAGATGTATATTTCAATGCAGGCATTTAGAAGGGTTTAATAACATAGGCAGCATTTTAACCAGTATCTAAGAGTTTCAATATTGTACTTGTGATAATATTTTTTAAAATCTTGTTATAGTCGAACCAAAAGCCAAAATCAACCCAAATGTACATGTTCAGGTGTATTTCAAGTGCTTTATTTTTTATTGGAGTTACAAAACTCATCATCACAAGACTTGTCATCCTCAAACAGACTGCACTCCTATACCATCACATCCACACAGTAAACTGTACAGAGCTCTTCAGTAACGTCCAACTTGCTGACAGGGTTAGCAACACTTTACATGCACACAAATTACCCAGCCATTATTCTGTTTTGCCAGCCATATAATTATAATTAAGGCCTCATCATTAAGGTGGTAACACAAACTGTATAAACTGATAGGATTCTTAGTGAGTTTGCTCTAGGGTTTCTGGAAACACTATACAGTGTTTGTACACATACAAAATGCACTTTTCTTCTGCAATACTGATTTTGCCTAATACTGATCTTTTTTTCTGTCTAAGAATTATAAATTACACCATACAGAAACATATTTTAATGGAAACACCTTCATTGCTAATGAAAGATAACACCATCTGCTGACTTCTGCTTTGGCTGTGCTCTCGCTAGCTTTAGCTTTAACCTCTTTGCTCATGTTAGTTTTGTCAAATTCCGCATTTTAAGCGGGATGATGCGGCTTTAAATGTCTTATTAAATTCATTGATCAAAACATTTTCAGAGTTGGTCCTCCACAGCTTATTTAACTACGCATGTATGCAAACAGCAAGCACTGAAGACCTTCCATGCTGAAAACATGGTTGTGTCTTAAATAAATCCTTACTACCTATTATTAATGCACTATGTACAGAGAGACTTTTTAGTTGACGAAGCAGCACTCAAAACACAATAGAAATCTAACACTTCCTCATCATGGACATACAGTGATGCTTGAAAGTTTTTGAACCCTTTAGAATTTTCTACATTTCTGCACAAATATGACCTAAAACATCATCAGATTTTCACTCAAGTCCCAAAAGTAGATAAAGAGAACCCAGTTAACAAATGAGACAAAAAATATTATACGTGGTTGTTATTTATTGAGGAAAATTATCCAATATTACATATTAGTGAGTGGTAAAAGTATGTGAACCTTTGCTTTCAGTATCTGGTGTGACCCCCCTGTGCAGCAATAACTGCAACTAAACATTTCTTGTATCTGTTGATCAGTCCTGCATACCGGCTTAGAGGAATTTTAGCCCATTCCTCCATACAGAACAGCTTCAACTCTGGGATGTTGGTGTGTTTCCTCACATTAACTGCTCACTTCAGGTCCTTTCACAACATTTCGTTTGGATTAAGGTCAGGATTTTGACTTGGCCATTCCAAAACATTAACTTTTTTCTTCTTTAACCATTCTTTGGTATAATAACTTGACTGTGTGCTTAGGGTCGTTGTCTTGCTGCATGACCCACCTTCTCTTGAGATTCAGTTCATGGACAGATGTCCTGACATTTTCCTTTAGAATTCTCTGATATAATTCAGAATTCATTATTCCATCAATGATGGCAAGCCGTCCTGGCCCAGATGCAGAAAAACAGGCCCAGACCATGATACTACCACCACGTTTCACAGATGGGATAAGGTTCTTATGCTGTAATGCAGAGTTTTCCTTTCTCCAAACATAACGCTTTTCTTTTAAATAAAAAAAGTTCTATTTTGGTCTCATCCATCCAAAAAATATTCTTCCAATAGCCATCTGGCTTGCCCATGTGATCTTTAGCAAACTGCAGATGAGCAGCAATGTTCTTTTTGGAGAGCAGTGGCTTTCTCCTTGCAACCCTGCCATGGACACCATTGTTGTTCAGTGTTCTTCTGATGGTGGACTCATGAACATTAACATTAGCCAATGTGATAGAGGCCTGCAGTTTCTTAGAAGTTACCCTGGGTCCTTTGTGACCTCGCCAACTATTACACATCCTGCTCTTGGAGTGATCTTTGCTGGTCGAGCACTCCTGGGGAGGGTAACAATGGTCTTGAATTTCCTTCATTTAAACCCAATCTGTCTGACTGAGGATTGGTGGACTCCAAACTCTTTAGAGATGGTTTTATAACCTTTTCCAGCCTGATGAGCATCAACAACTCTTTTGAGGTCCTCAGAAATCTCCTTTGTTCGTGCCGTGATACACTGCCATAAATATGTACTGTGAAGAGCAGACTTTGGTAGATCCCTCTTTTTTAAATAAAACAGGTTGCCCACTCACACCTGATTGTCATCCCATTGATTGAAAACACCTGACTCTAATTTATACTTCAAACGAACTGCTAATCCTAGAGGTTCACATACTACCCAGTATTAATATAGTGTTCCTACTAAAGCGCTCACTGGATGTACGTATATAGCGTTCGGATAAATGGCACATCTCAGTGTGGCTCTTTAGATAAAAGCTTAAGCTTCTTGGTTAATAGGGTCACCACTATCTCTCAGCTGAACAGTAAACAGCTTTGCCATAGGTTGTCACACTACTGAAAATCAGATTACAGACTGACTCATGTAGAGGTTTCCCACCATCAGATTACTGAAGTGCATGTAACCCCGGTGATCAGATTGCGGGCAAAATCTGATTTCTTGCTGTTATCTGATAACTCAGTGCCTGTACCAAATCCACTGTATAACACTTGAGGTGAGTGCATGACGATTTAGGCTTGCAGTATATATCAGCTATAAACTCTTTTACAATAGCCTTGTAGTTCCACTGCAAAACTACAGAAGTATGTTTCAGGCACAAAATGTCTTTGCTGATCAACTACATTTGGAACAAGGCAAGAGGGGTGTACAGTCATTCTTTTAATGATCGTTTTCTGTTTATAATCACCTGATAGTGACTGCCCTTCATTACTGTCCCTAAAGTCTAAGCCAGATAATAATAACTCCTGTTTATAGTTACATTACAGATGAATGATCAAAATGTAACTGTAGACATAAAGCAAGTAAAGTTTTAACTTTTGGACAGTCTTTTTTCATTTGCAAAGCTAGAGAGCTCAAACACGTACCAAGTAGAACAGCTTGGCAGTCATTAACCCTTTAAAACTAGAATTAGAATCAAAATTCACTCAAGTCCTTTTAATTCATATCACAGGACACATGTTTACATCAAAAATCACAAAACACAGCAACAACAAAAATCGATTAACCTCTTATCAGCTATTTTACATATAACAATTAGGCCAGATTTACATTTACAGCAGCTTGGCAGCGGTGGGATTTGAAGCCTGGACCTTCTGGTCCATAGTCTAGTATCTTAACCACTACCCAGTCCCAGATGTAATTGTAAATGTAATCATCCACAGGCCAGATGTAATTGCTGATGAGGAAGAAACTTTGGGAAAACCAAGACTCAAAAAAAGACCCAACCACCTTCGGAAGGACAGCTGTTACATGTAAGAATTAAGTTAAAGAAGAAAAAAAAAACTATATGTATATACACGTGTGTGTGCAGAAAAAATAGACTAGAGAATATAACCAAATGCAGAATATAAGCTGGGTCAGCGACACACTGAAACCTGAAATACACAACTTATTCCGAATTTTATGATCATTTTATGATAATACCAATAAATTACAAAATAATACAAAAATACTGATCATTATCCCTTTACAATCCATAGCAGTATGAGACACATATTGAGACATTCAATGACTTGAGAGTTCGCTAATGATGAACTTGTGTTGCATTAAACCTGTTTTAAAATCTTGTCTCTGGCAAACGCTCAACATTTTCATAAACAAAATTTGCAGATAACCCACTTATTTATCAAGCTAAGTAAAGTTATTAAGTAAATAATATAGTCTTTGGGGGTAGAGCCAAAATGGATTTTGGAAGACCACCCTAGCTCTATATGAATCAAATTTAACTGTGTAAAGATTCGTGTAACCCATGAAGCATAGCAGTTCTCCCAAACTGGATCCCCCCTCCAAAATAGTTTTGCATTCATTCAAATTCATGTATTAAAGGGTTAATACCCGCCAAACTGTTGTGCATATCATGTTTGATTTCAGATTTAGATAGGCTAACTCTGTAACTTCACAAATTATATGGCACTACGAAACTGCTCATAAATAAAATGCAAAAAGTCATTGGGAGGGTGCATGACTGCATGACACCCAAAAATTGCCATAATTCCTTCATTTGGTATCAGAAAGATAATATGCAACATAACTGCAACAAGGGTTTGTGAGTTGCATGGAATGACCCTGTATGCATCAGCAATCACTGTCAGTATTTGTAAAACAGTGGCTTCCTGGATGCCGTACCTGTGGGATTCCGGTTTTGGGGTGAAAAGCAGATCTTTCAGCTTGGGTTTCTTTCTCCTGGAAACTGCCTTTGATCTCAGAGGTCTTTTGCAGGGCTGGTTAACGAGTCCCATCAGCCTAATCATTCTGTTTGGAGGGCAGCAGCAAGACCAGAGCAACTGATTAAACATTTATGTTGTTTGAACCAGACATAAAAACAAGAAGGAGAGAAAGAAAACAATGTTTTCTAGAGTGCCATGCTTCAATGGACCCCAGGTAGGCCATAATTTATGGAGCCCTGAGATAAAACAAGGCTCAGAGACAAATTAGCCTGTACACACACACACACACACACACACACACACACACACACACACACACACACGTTTGTCTCACTATCCTTGTGGGGCCTTTCCACTGACATAATGATTACCGTAGCTAACTACTGCTACACCTACACCTAACCCTAAGCTCAATAACCAAATGGAGGCTCTCTGGCTTGAAAAATAAGGAGTTTCCCCTGGCAATTTGCCCCCCGTAAGGCAAACAAATATCAGATCTCTCCATCCTGTACAGTCAAACGTACACATACACTTCCAGATATTTCAAGTAATGCAGATTTTTCAAGACACATTCATATTGGGCCAATTTAGTGTGACCAATTAACCTAACATGTCTTTGGAGCGTGGGAGGAAACCGCAATACCTGGGGTACACCCATAACGACACGGGGAGGACATACAAACTCCACACAGTCCAAGGTCAGGATCAAACCGGGGATCTCTGGAACTCTGAAACCGCACGCGCCACCGTGCCTCCCAAAAGGTTATGAAAACCGCTGTATCCTACACTTATTCATTACAGAACAGAAGACAGACGTGACTTTACTAGACCAGTTTTTGCCTGACCTCTCTTTATCTTCATCATCTCCACTCTCATACTCCGATTCCTCGTTTTCATCGCTGTCACCCTCAGGCAGTGGGGGATTCTCAGGAGGCAACGTGGGGGGCAGAGGAACCATGGGTGGCAGCAGGCCGTAGGTCATTTCAAACTAAAAGAGAAAAAAATAAGCCGAATCAGTATCACCCTGGCATGTATTTTCACTAATCAAATTAATGACTCTGTTCAGATGGTAGCATATTATTGTGTCCTGTTCTTTCGATAAGAGCTAAGTGAAAGTTTGAGAATGAGAAAGAGAAAACTAGATTTTTCTTGGGAGATTATTCTGTTAATAAAACACAGACAGTTCTGGCTAAATGTGTGTCATGCGTCTGCTGGCTTACCGTTGGCGGAGGGGCAGTTATGGGTCCGAACGGACATGGCAGGTTCATCTTATTCATCAAGTGAAGAACCTGCAGAAGATCAAGTTCAAACTATCAGTATAATAAAAGGACAGCAGACGTTCATATTTGCCTTCATACACCTGCTGTTATGGGTGTCTCAGACAATAATTGGGACCTGGGCTCCATATGCAGCCATGTGTACGGTGTGGAATCACTGTCCCAGAAGTGCACTAGCATCACCATGTGGGCAGATGGAGAACTACAGATGGTAACTTGTTCCTTATCGACTCACCTTCTGCACATCAGCTGTAAAGATTCAGTTTAAGACCCAAATTCTGTCATTGTTTCTATATATTTAGTACACTTAGGAATGTACAGTAATGTATTTATGTCAGTAATATATGTGTGTATGCATGGGCATGTGTGTGTGTACTAATTCCTGACATTAGCAGTAAGAACTGCTAGCGCTTACCTGCACATAGAACTTAGGCACACTCAGCAGTGTGTGTGTGATGTTTGTCACGACTGCACTCGAAGGAGGTGGGTATAAATATTTCAGTGTTGGATTCGCTTGGAATTTCAACCTGCACAGGCATAGGTACAATCAGGGTGAGAAACACTGCCAGACAGAGAGGGGGTGCGGAGGTGTGGAACATTCCCTAAAATAAAATACTTGCCCAAACGAATCAGTCACTACGTAAACTGAGCATGCAGCACAGATTAGTGTAAAAACAGCTATTCAAACGACAGAGTCACATTGGCCTGCATTAGTCACAGTTTATAAACAGCTGGGTATCAGAACCGAACAAAAGCACAAATTATGACTGCACCATTACATTCCATAAACAATTCTTACTATTTTAAAATAGTGGTTAGTGATTAGCACCATGATTTTTCTCAACAATTAAATAAGACCGTGTAGCAACAAAATAACTTAAATAGACAGAATATTTTTTGTGCAGTGTAAATTAAATGACCAGTTCTTCAAATTTACTGTTCATTAAAATGAGATTACATAATGACTAATGCATAGGTGGGTAGTAGAATCCATTTTCAGATTATCCACAAAGTGTTATCTTGCTTCTACATTCCCTTGGAAAAAAAAAAAAAAGATGTCTCCCATTTTTTCTCCCTTCTCATATCAGAAATAATATAAAACAGCAAACTCATTTATTTAGGTAACTTTATGCCGCTACAACCACAGGCCTTTACAGAATTATTGATGTAGAATCAATGGCTTTACGCTGCATTTAACCTAACACAGCTCAACCGATTTGGATTACAAAATGAATATGTAATTTGTACAAGAATAGCATAAATAGAACATAATTTAACATCTACACTAATACCTATTTCACCTACGCAAGCTAGATAGACGGGCAGATGTACAGTGGTGTTTCAAAGATTGTGAAATACAGAAATTTTCTATATTTCTGCATAAAAACAGCCCAACATCCTCAGATTTTCACACAAGTACTAACAGAAGATGGAGAACCCATAAATAAAAACATTATGCCTGCTCATTTATTGACAAAAATGATCCAATATTACATATCTGTGAGTGGCAAAGTATGTGAAACTTCACTTTCAGTGTCTGTTATGACTCCTTGTGCAACAATAACTGCAACTAAACATTTGCAATTGTTGATCAGTCCTGCACATCGACTTGGAAGAATTTTAGCCCATTCCACCTTACAAAACAGCTTCAACTCTGGGATGTTGATGGGCTTCTCTTACATTAACTGCTTACTTCAGGTTCTTCCACAACATTTACGTTGGATTAAGGTCAACTTGGCAATTTCAAAACTTGAATCTTATTAACCACTCTTGGGTAGAATGACTTGCGTGCTTAGGGTCACTGTCTTGCTGTATGCCCAACATTCTCTTGAGATTCAGTTCACGGATAATTCAGAGTTCACTGTTCCATCAACAATGGCAACAATGGCAGTACAAGCCAGTTTTGTAAGCTTTTCCAGCAGCTAATCAACAACAGTTTTGATGAAATTATCAGAAAGAACTTGTGTTCGTGCCATGATCCACTTCCACAAATGAGCCATGAAGATCAGACTTTGATAGATCCTTGTTCTTTAAATAGAACAAAAGTGTTCACTCCCAACTGAATGGCATTGCATTTGACTGAAAACACCTGACTCACCTAATTACACCTTAAAATTAACTGATAATCCTAGAGGTTCACATACTTTTGCCACTCACAGTTACACAATATTGGATAATTCTCCTCAATAAAAAAAAAAAATTACAAGTATATTTAGAATTAGTGTCTCGTCTGTTTAACTGGGTTCTATTTATCTACCTTTAGGACTTGTGTAAAATTCTGATGTTGTTTTAGGTAATATTTATGCAGAAATACAGAAAATTCTAAAGCACCACTGTAAGTCAGTAATTATTCAAAAATACTACAAAATATGTCAAAAATGTTACATGTAAAAAAGATACATGTTCATTTTCTGAAACTTTTTGGAGAAAACAGAGCCTCAGATTTGAATAGCAGTGAGTGGGATTACAGTATTATTTAAAAAAAAAAAACCTGGGGGGCACCACAAATTATACGTTTTGTTAGTTTTCTAAATAAAGTAGACAAACAGTAGTAAAATGTAAATACGAGATTTCTGATCCATTGACTAGCTAATTAAGTTCTGAGACATGTTAGTGGATAACCTAAAAAGCCAAACGTTTTGACATGTCAAATGTTTTGTTTCATTTTTCTCAGTATGCTTTAAAACTGACAAGAATGAGAACACTAAGTTTCTTGCACAAGTTCTTTTAGGCTTCTTTTAATTTAGAAAAGTAACAATACATGAAATTTGCCCGATGGTGTCCAAAAGTCTCTAGAACATAATGGGTAAAGAAGTGAGAAATAGCAGTCTATTACTCATTATTTATGTGTTCCTCATTCTTCAGAGAAACTTCAGCTTTTAAACAAAACCCACACTTTCAATAAACTTTTTTTAAGTAAATAAATAAATAACTAAGTAAAGGTGTGAGCTGTGAGAGTGATTGAAGGCAAGATGACTGCTAATCTTGCCTTCGCCCTGAGCCTCTTTATCAAATGCCACCTGGTGCCACCAAATGGCATGAACAGACGGCCTGTCAGTGCCACACGCGAACAACTGGACATGCTGATGACAGCCAGCCTCTGACACAGACGTACACAGACACACACACATGCGCGCACACACACACACACACACACACACACGGCTGAGGGAGTGTCACACCAGCAGGAATGTTAGTGACATGCACACAGCAGTAAGCTCTTGACCTATGTGGGTATTTCAGCCACAGAAAAAAATGGTAGGCATATATGTATTGCAAGACAGTGAGACAGGCAAGGCATTTAAATATTAATCCTATAATACAGAATGGGATGCTGCAGAACCAATTAAGATTCTGCACTACACGGTCAAAAGCATGTAGCAAGCTAAACATGTCCTGTTGTACATTCAAAACCAGCGTCCTCATGTTGGCTACTTTTAAGTATATTATGACTGCAAAGTTTCACTTACATTACGAGGGTTTTAATGTGGCAGCACAACTACAGATAAAAATACTTGTTCACAGACCGCATTAAATTAATCCCAATGTGTTTTAATGGCAGAGGTCAGAGCACTGGGCAGGCCAGACATGTTCAACAACAACCTCAGCACAGCAAATAAACCCAAGTTTGTTCAACTGTAAACTTATAACACTGAGAAAAGTCACCGAGCTCTTTAGTACAACCTTGCCAATTCTAGCCCCAGCCTTTGTCCGTCATCATATCTTCACGTCAGATTAATAAATTATATATAATTTATAGCTTTCATTATCTCAGAAATTGTGTATACATTGATCATAACAGTCCCATCTATATGCCTTCATATCTCCTTTAATCACCAGTGAATTGTCCTGAAAAGACTATATCGAATATCATTCCAATAATGCACACCCCAAACCCCCTATCAATAGACTCTTGTTAGTTTTGTGCATTTGAATGATCTGGCTGAAACCATAAATCGTACCATGAGTGGCACTGTGCTATTCCTTGTTGTTTTATTTTATGTCATTAAAAATGTAAACACTATCATTTGCATACTGTAACATTTCTCATCGTCGTCCCATCGCTCGCACCCCTACCCTGCGGTAATACAGTATACCACACGATTATCTGAAGACAATTGCTCAAACCCAAGTATGACTGAAAGCCCCAATAGATGCTTTGAAAGTGGTGTATGCATACTTTTGGGTAAGTAGTGTATGCATGTTATACAAATATCTATATCTGTCAGCCTGTATACAGGTATACAGGATAATCCTACTCAGAAAGATCCCATACTGAAAACGCAGGTACTCGGCAAAGTTACTTTTAGCAGTAAAATCTTGGCTTTCAGGTCTTCACCTATATACATGTTCTTGGCATGAGCAGCATGAATTACTTCAGTTAACTGCTTTCCAGGGAAGTCATCCAGGTACGTCACTAGTCTCATTATACCAAAACCAGATTATTGCGATGTTCTCCTGGCAGGTCTTCATGTGTACACTTAGACCCCTGAAACGGATTCAGCTGATGCAGCAGCACATCTGGCTCTCAATTTACCCGATTTCGCTCACGTTACCCAAATGTTGCATTTCTTTCAATGCCTCCTTGTAGCTACCCGCACCAGACGTAAAACACTGATGCCTGTGTTAAAATGGAGCAGAGCCTTCCTATGGAAAGGATGTACTACTGACTTTAATCAAATCACGCTCTGTCCCGCTGTCCCCTTTGAGACACAAGCATGGTTTGACTGCATGCTGTAAATGTAAATAACCCCAATTTTCCTGAACATTTCTACGCTCACAGGAAAGTAATATCATAATCCACAGCAAGCTGTCAGACTACTAGTCATTTTTCGGACTAACTTTTTAACATCTCATTTGAATTGTGAGAAAATAGTTAAAGGTGGGCAAAAATGTATTTAGTCAGCCACTGATTGTGCAAGTTCTCCTACTTATCCCGTAGAGATTAAGCCAGTACATGTCCAAGCCCATCTGAAGTTTGCCAGAGAGCATAAGGATGATCCAGAAGAGGATTGGTAAAATATCATGTGATCAGATGAAACCAAAATAGAACTTGTTGGTAAAAACTCAACTCGTCATGTTTAGAGGAAGAAGAATGCTGAGTTGCATCCCAAGAACACCATACCTACTGTCAAGCATGGGGGTGGAAACATCATGCTTTGGGGCTGTTTTTCTGCAGAGGGGACAGGATGACTGATTCGTGTTAAGGGAAGAATGAACGGGGCCATGTATCATGAGACTTTAAGTCAAAACCTCCTTCCATCAGTGAGAGCATTGAAGATGGAACGTGGCTGGGTCTTCCAGCATGACAATGATCCCAAACACACCACTCGGGCAACAAAGGAGTGGCTCCGTAAAAAGAATTTCATGCTCTTGGAGTGGCCTAGCCAGTCTCCAGACATCAACCCCATAGAAAATTTGTGTAGGGAGTTGAAAGTCCATGTTGCCTCAAAACATCACTGCTCTAGAAAAGATCTACATGGAGGAATGAGCCAAAATACCAGCTACAGTGTGTGCAAACCTGGTGAAGACTTACAGGAAATGTTTGACCTCTATCATTGCCAACAAAGGTTGTGTTACAAAGTATTGAGTTGAACCAAATTCATTGACCAAATACTTATTTTCCACCATAATTTACAATTAAATTCTTAATTCTAAATTAAAAATCCTACAATGCAATTTCCTGGATTTTCTCTCATTTTGTCTCTCATAGTTGAAGTGTACCTATGATAAAGTAGGAGAACTTGCACAATCAGTGGCTGACTAATTACTTTTTTGCCTCACTGTATCTGAATTTTTATTTCTGTGCATCACTCAGTACTATTACCATCATCACATTCATCATGGTAATTATTATTATTATGCATCCATAATAATCCACGCAAGTGTGTGTGTGTGTGTGTGCGTGTGTGTGTGTGTGTGTGTGAGATTGTCTTCACTCTTACCCTAAAGCTGGAGCGATGCTGGTATCGATAAGAGGAACATTTTGGGACTGACTTTCCTTCTTTTCTTTTTCATCTTGGTCATCAGTAAACCTAAAACAGATATCAGACAAAAACTCATCTCACACCACCACTGTATATCAGAAAACTTAATTTCAACTCTCAAATACTTCCAACCAAAACTCATACTTAACCAGGAAAAAAAAAACTGCTGTGGCCAGAACAAAATGTATAATCACCATTCCTGTGTTACAAAACTACTAAAAATATATGTGGATGTGAATAACTTCAGAATTATTTGTGAGTGAACAGGATTTTGTATTCTGATTCACTCTTAAATCTGCCAATAACTGGAACCCTAGGAGATGCCCAAATGCCCAAAAGAGCTGGCTACTCATAAATGATTCAGACTGTTTGTGTTTGTTTATTTATTTAACCTCACATCAGCATTAATGGCTATACATGACAGAAGCAATGTTATAACAATTCTCACACTGGGAGCAATTTAGGGCAACCAAGTGAACTAGCGCATGTCTTTTGCATGTTGGAGGAATATGGAGTAGCCCGAGTAAACCAATGTGGACACAGGAGGGAAGTCAAACATCTCACAGGTGGACTCAAAGGTCAGGATGGAAGCAGGGATCTCTGGTTCTGTGCGCGCTGAGAGCTTGCGGAACCGTGCAGCACCAAATAATTGAGGTTATATGGCATAAGGATTTCTGTCTGCTTACCTATCAGAAACCTTCGGACTCTTCAGCACAACTACATTATCTTGGTCTTTTGCAAACTCAACAACCAGCGTGTGACCCAGAATACTCAGCTGATGAAGACGCTTCAGTGCCTGCAGAAGGGAAGGGAGAAAACACTAATGTAATTTCACCATGTCACCACTAAAGATACTTTAGGGTTTTTTGGGTAAAATTTATTAAAATCTAAAATCCTAATATAAGGTTGATATAAGGCTAACATAAGGACAATGTGTTCAAAATACTCAAGTTGGAAAAACATTTTTAATGCCTCACAAAAATACACACACAGTGTTGTGAAAAAGTGTTTGCCCCCTTCCTGATTTCCTTTTTTTCCATGTCTGTCACCATTAAGTGTTTCGGAACATCAAACCAATTTAAATATTAGTCAAAGACAACACAAGTAAACACAAAATGCAGTTTTTAAATAATGGTGTTTATTATTAAGGGAGAAAAAAATCCAAACCTACATGGCCCTGTGTGAAAAAGTGATCCCCCCCCCTTGTTAAAACATAACATAACTACGGTTTATCACACCTGAGTTCACTGTCTCTAGCCACACCTCAATCAGGACTCACTTCTCAATCAGGACATCACTTAAATAGGACCTGCCTGATAAAGTGAAGCATCTATCAGTCTGGAAAAGGTTACAAAGCCATTTCTAAAGCTTTGGGACTCCAGCGAATCACAGTGAGAGCCATTCACCAGAAATGATGAAGACATGTAATAGTGGTGAACCTTCCCAGGAGTGGCTGGCCAACCAAAATTACCCCAAGAGTGCAGCGACGACTCATCCAAGAGGTTACAAAAGACCCCACAACAACATCTAAAGAACTGCAGACCTCACTTGCCTCAGTTAAGGTCAGAGTTCATGCCTCCACCATAAGAAAAAGACTGGGCAAAAATGGCCTTCATAGCAGAGTTCCAAGACTAAAACCACTGCTTAACAAAAAGAACATTAAAGCTCGTCTCAATTTTTCCAAAAGACATCTTGATGATCCCCAAGACTTTTGGGAAAACATTTGTGGACAGACGAGACAAAAGATGAACTCTTTGGAAGGTGTGTGTCCCATTACATCTGGCGTAAAAGTAACACAGCATTTCAAAACATATACCAACAGTAAAATATGATGGTAGTACTATGATGGTCTGGGGCTGTTTTGCTGCTTCAGGACCTGGAAGACTTGCTGTGATAAACGGAACTATGAATTCTGCTGTCTACCAAAAAGTCCTGAAGGAGAATGTCCGGCCATCTGTTCGTGACCTCAAGCTGAAATGAACTTGGGTTCTGCAGCAGGACAATGATCCAAAACACACCAGCAAGTCCACCTCTGAATGGCTGAAGAAAAACAAAATGAAGACTTTGCAGTGTCCTAGTCAAAGCCCTGACCTGAATCCTATTGAGATGCTGTGGTACGACCTTAAAAAGGCCGATCATGCTTGAAAACCCTCCAATGTGGCTGAACTACAACAATTCTGCAAAGATTAGTGGCCAAAATTCCTCCACAACGCTGTGAAAGGCTTATTGCAAGTTATCACAAACACTTGGCTGCAGTCGTTGCTGCTAAGGGTGGCCCAACCAGTTATTAGGTTTAGGGGGCAATCACCTTTTCACACAGGGCCATGTAGCTTTGGATTTTTTCTTCCTTAATAATAAACATTTAAAAACTGCATTTTGGGTTTATTTGTGTTGTCTCTGAATAATATTTAATTTGGTTTGATGTTCCAAAACACTTAAGTGTGACATATATGCAAAAGAATAGGAAATCAGGAAGGGAGCAAACACTTTTTCACACCACTGTATCAATGTACAGGTATGCGCTGTTTAATACCCATCCCTAAGGTTTAAGGGCAAGGATCTACGATTAGATATTTACCAAGGAGCACTGGTGCTCTTGGTTGAAATGAACAGGAGAACACATAAAAACAGGAGCACATCTTAACTTTTTTTTAACCTTATAACACAATTTTGATACTTTTTATACAACATGCACCATGTCTGTTTAGTAATTGTAGCAAACTACACCACACTACACCATTCAGTAGGTTATAAATAAAGCATATAATTCACATGTAATAGCATGTCATGTTTTCAGATGTAATCTTTTTATACCAAACAATGTATTTTTATACTATGGAAATGATATGGTCTAGTATAACTGAATTAGTATACATTCAATATGTGCACACATACTAATCATAGGTCAAAACAATGAATTATAAAAGGCTAATGTTATATACTAAAGAGCCGTTTGGGATCCAAAGGAGTCGACTCCCTAAAAAGAGCCAGGATACACATCACTACCTATGAACCTGTCCCGCTATCTGACGCTTGACACACCCACACACACATGGACACGCAAGCGCACATACAGATGTGACGGAGACAGCTGATTTTGGCCTTTATGTTAAAATGAATATAAAGGCTTAAATGTTAAATATAATGTTAAAATTTATATCCAGGGCTATACTCAAAACATTCAGGGCTTGAGTCTCGGTAAAATAGCTTGGCCATGCTCCTGCTGCTGTCTCATTAACCAGCCTTAAGGTTCCATGGTGTTCATAAGCACATGGGCCTGTCCTATTGCAAATAAAAACAATAAATACATTTCGCCAATGTCCTATTTCACAAAACATAACACGGATGGTAACCGGTGCATACCTGCATAAATGTGAAATCCATTTTAATCATCGCAAATGTCTCTTGGGACTGTTTGGAAACTAAAGGGCCCTGGAACCCTTTGAATGTCACCATTAATACATAATCTAATCAGAATTATTTAAGATAATTGCAATTTATGGGGTGTTTTTGGGTGCCTGCACATGCAATGCATCAATTTGAGAGTAGTCAGTATTAGCTGCTAATCAAACATAGCTAGTAAGTTGGTAAGATGGCTGTTCACTTCTGGCTTGTACTTCATTAGTTGCGTTCAATGAACAGACAACTGAATTGTAAATCACAATTATTTATATGACAACTCATCGACAGCTAAAGTTTCATGAATGGGACACAGGCCTGCCTGGTGTGCAATTATGGCACAAATGAATACAATTAGCAAATGAACACAAGAATGTTTCATTTTACCTTGGAGGCCGAAGTCTCGTTTGGGAATGAGGCAAAAGCAGTATGTTTCTGAAGATAAAAACACAAATAACATTATTTATGTGTAAACATCCCAAAACACATTAAGGACACTTTGTATGTTCTTACATGCACATAAGCCGATACATGTACAAGTACAGTCAAAGTGGATGCCTCATTACAAGAAAATTATTGGTTTGTTTTCAAATATTGAGGAGGTAACATCTCTCAAACATTCACTGTCTTATCTGCTTGATCCTGGACAGGATCGTGGGAAAGCCAGTACCTAACGGGCAGCACAGGGCACAAGGCAGGAACAACCCTAGACAGGGTGCCACTCCATCGTAGACATTTTTAACAACTTTTTGTAAATCAAGCAGCCCTGGCATGTGTATGTGACAGTTTTTTTATAAAAATGATATGCATGGTATAACAGTATTTGAACTCCATTTAAAATCAAGCAATCACTAAAGCCAAAGTGATGTTTTTAGTGTGGCTTAAGTGACTGTTTTATTTTAAATAAAAAACATCAAATAATGTTATACCATGCTTGTAGTTTTTATAAAAATGCACACATATATGGTTTTTCATTGCAAGGGCTCAGTTTTATGGTTGATGAGTTTGAAGCACAACTAACTTCATGTTATTCAAAACCATTTGGAAGTTTTATACCAGCAATACCAGCACACAATTGCCTGCACAGTATGTATACAGTGGGGCAAGAAAGTATTTAGTTAGCCACTGACTGTGCAAGTTCTCCTACTTAGAAATATGAGAGAGGTTTGTAATTTTCATCATAGGTACACTTCAACTATGAGAGACAAAATGAGAAAAAAAATCCAGGAAATCACATTATAGGATTTAAAAAAAATTGTATTGTAAATCATGGTTCAAAATAAGTATTTCGTCACCCACAAACAAGCAAGATGTCTGCCTCTCACAGACCTGTAACTTCTTCTTTAGGAAGCTCTTCTGTCCTCCTGTTACCTGTATTAATGAAACCTGTTTGACCTTGTTATCTGTATAGAAAACACCTGTCCACAGCCTCAAACAGTCAGACTCCAAACTCAACCATGGCCAAGACCAAAGAGCTGACGAAGGACACCAGGAAAAAAATTGTAGACCTGCAGCAGGCTGGGAAGAGTGAATCTACAATAGGCAAGCAGGTTGGTGTGAGTTGGGCAGGTTGGTGTGAATAAATCAACTGTGGGAGCAATTGTAAGAAAATGGAAGCCATACAAGACAATTGATAATCTCCCACGATCTGGAGCCCCACGCAAGATCTCATCCCGTGGGGTCAAAATGATCATGAGAACGGTGAGCAAAAATCCCAGAACTACATGGAGGGACCTGATAAATGACCTGCAGAGAGCTAGGACCAAAGTAACAAAGGCTACCATCAGTAACACACTACGCCAAGATGTACTCAGAGCCTGCAGTGCCAGGCGTGTCCCCCTGCTTAAGCCAGTACATGTTCAGGTCCGTCTGAAGTTTGCCAGAGAGCACAATGGATGATCTAGATGAGAATATCATGTGCTCAGATGAAACCAAAGTAGAACTTTTTGGTAAAAACTCAACTCGTCATGTTTAGAGAATGAAGAATGCGGAGTTGCATCCCAAGAACACCATACCTACTGTGAAGCATGGGGGTGGAAACATCATGCTTTGGGGCTGTTTTTCTGCATAGGGGACAGGACGACTGATCCGTGTTAAGGGAAGAATGAACGGGGCCATGTATCATGAGATTTTAAGCCAAAATCTCCTTCCATCAGTGAGAGCATTGAAGATGGAACGTGGCTGGGTCTTCCAGCATGACAATGATCCCAAACACACCGCTCGGGCAATGAAGGAGTGGATCCGTAAAAAGCATTTCAAGGTCCTGGAGTGGCCTACCCAGTCTCCAAACCTCAACCCCATAGAACATTTGTGGATGGAGTTGAATGTCCGTGTTGCCCAGCAACAGCCCCAAAACATCACTGCTCTAGAGGAGATCTGCATGGAGGAATGGGCCAAAATACCAGCTACAGTGTGTGCAAACCTGGTGAAGACTTACAGGAAACGTTTGACCTCTGTCATTGCCAACAAAGGTTATGTTACAAAGTACTGAGTTGAACTTTTGTTATTGAGGAAATATTTATTTTCCACCATAATTTACAATTAAATACTTTAAAAATCCTACAATGTGATTTCCTGGATTTTTTTTTCTTGCACAATCAGTGGCTGACTAAATACTTTTTTGCCCCACTGTATCAAAACAGCTACTACCACAGGAGTGATTGTGATTTCAGTAAATATTTTATATTTGCTAAATAAAGTCATTAATGGCCAGAAGTCTTTTCCTGATTTCCTGAAATCCAATAACAGCCTCAATATAATTATTTACTTTGAATGACCGTTTCATCAGATAACCGCATTCAGATAATGACCCGATTATTAATGTGCATGTAAACAGGCTCCATTACAAATGATAATACAGTATGCTGAGATATACCAAAGCGCCTTTATCCGAAAGTGCACGGACAGAGGATGCGCCGAAATACTTCAGCAGGTCTTCCTTCTCATCTCGGCTTAGTTCTGCAGGTAGATGCCTCACGATCAGAGTTTTACTCCGTTTGGTTTTGATGTTGTCCTCACCCTGCTCTGACATGACTTATCTGTAAGAGGCACACACAAACAGTAATGAAACTTTATGTCTAGGTTACTAGAACAAATAAACACAACTGTTATAAAACAACTGTTAATAAACACAATGTTAGTTCCCATGCGTTTGCTCTAGAGCTGCAACTAATGACTATTTTGGTAGTCGACTAATCTGTCAATTTTTTTTTATATTAGCCAACGATTATTTTTGCTCTCCATCTCTGTTTCCTGTGGGTGTGGCTCTTGTTCCAGTGCATATTTTACCTCACCGGCTCAAGTCTGCACACCTGTGTATAACAATGTCAGCCAAAGGCCAGACTCTGCCTTAACATAAAATCACATAGTGAATTAATGCCAAAGGCTAAACAGTCCATCATATGGCACTCATACTCTCACTCACACACACGGCTCTTTACACACACCAATTAACCCAGTGTTTCTCAATCCTGGTCTTCGTGCCCCACCGCTCTGCATGTTTTAGTGTTTCCTGCTCCCAACACACCTGATCCAACTATTCAGCTCATTAACAAGCCCATTATTGAGTTAAAGTGGGTGTGTTTAAACAGGAGAAGCACTAAATTGTGCGGAGTGGTTGATCGCCAGGACCAGGATTGAGAAACACTGAATGAATCCAACACATGACTTGAGTGTGGGAGGAACCCAGAGTACCCATAGTAAATGGACTCGGGGAGGACATGCAGACTCCAATGAAACCATAAAAGGTTTAATATCTTACAACTGAATTACTGATGTGTTCATACACACAGAATAAGCAGCTGATGTTAAGTGGAGGAGGTTTACTATTTAGAATTAATGCTAGTATCAACGCCAGCAAAAAATAGGGAAAATGAGACAGGCTAATGTTAGGCTAACGTTACTCCTATAACACACTGATTAACTATTGCACTTAATGCGTTAGCTATTATATTTGAAATGGTGCCATTGTAGCGAACACCGTCAAGGAAACTTTGTTTCCGACAGATAAACTAACAAACATTACGATACTACCAGTAGCTGGTTAAAACACAAAGAAGTGCCAAAGACATACCCACATAGAGTAACATTAGACATGGAGTGCTTTCGTTTTAGATGTTCATGCATCACTCTAGTGCTGTTATAAAACGAGAGCTGTGCTTTGCTGCTTTATTTTCTTTGAAATGTTTTGAAAAAATTTGTTCCGCGATGCATGAGACTAAAAAAAATTGAAAGCTGCTATTTTGAAAGGGCAAGGCGAAAAAGTATGCCTTTTTTGGTCATTGTGCTCGTCACACTTAGCTTTAATATGTAACAAAGGCACACTGAGGAAACGGTTTTTGAGTCTTCCTTACTTCAAAAAGGAAAATAAAAACACTAAATTATGTAAACATATAATAGAAATTTATTTCATTCCACTAAGGTTTTCTTTGTGTGTTTTTATGCTTGTATCTTGATTGGTTCAAATCTGTCGTGGACAGCTGACTGCCGAAGTTTGTCATCATCTTCATATTCTGCAAGTGATTAGTTCGCAGATAAGTGAAACAAGTTAGCTATGGATCTGTCTTTAATGGCAAACAATTTCCGACATACTTTGCAGATTGACGTCTCGCAATTAAATCTAACGACATAGACTGCAAGGCAGATGGTGTCTATTTTGTTGCCTGGAGCTGTTTGTTCACTCATTTTAACTTCAGTCATGCATTTGTAGGTAGAACACTAGCTTGATTTGTGGCATGCTCTCAGGCTAGGCTGCTGTGCATGAGCACTATCTGGCTACATGACACACTGAATCTGTGAACTCTTAATGCACGATTTTGACTGTTTCTCCAAAGCGAGTGACATATTCAATGATGTCACAAGCTCTCATATCATTAAAACAACATTCAAGACATTATCATAGACGATACAAATTACATACCCATACTTATGAAGCATTGTAGCGTAAGTGTAAATGCATCCATCTGTACCAAGCTGCATCTGACTTACAAAACCCACCCAAAACTTTACAACATAGTACACATGATCCGTGATGGATACAAACAATAATGGAAAATCACAGAGCTGGGTAACATAAGAAACTTTTAAATTTGATATGTAATGTAAACAGGTACCATTGTGCAAAATAAACTGTAATACATTTACAGCTACAGCATTTAGCAGACGCCCTTATCCAGAGCGACTTGCAATTGATACAATCTTACAATCCAAGCAATTGTGGGTTAAGGGCCTTGCTCAAGGACCCAACAGTGGCAGCTTGGCAGAGGTGGGATTTGAACCCTCTACCTTATAACACTATCTGCTCTCGCCAGTGCTCCACTGTAGCTGCACTTGCTATGCCATCAAGACTGTAGTAATCATGATTAATTTAATAACGTTTAAGTTGAAGCCTCCTCTTAGTTGAAGGACAAGTAAAGAGAACCATGTTGTTCAGTGTTATGAGCTGATTTACATATTATTTGATACAGCAATCATATCTGGCTAACTAGAGATGCATGTGGCTCCAGTTTGATTAGAAAGTTCTTTATATAGTCAACCTCCCACGTAGGAAGTAAGCAGTAAGGACTCTCACTAGCTATTGAAACAGACTAAATGAAGACTCGGTAAAGGTGGTAGTCTTAAAACAAAATTCCATTTGTGTTTCTCAAAAAGGAACCAAGGTGAAATTTGTAAAAGTGTCTAATTGTACTATGAAGGAGCTGGAGAGATCTGCAGCTGAGATGGAAAAGCTGTGCACAGGACAGCTACTTCCAAGAGATCTCACAAATTTTGGATTTATGAAATAGTGGCAAGGGACTTTGGGAAACTGGTCAGAGATGAAGGCAATATGGATGGAGCCAAATACAAAATCTGTTTCGGTCTGCAACAGACCTGACAAGGGCAGAGGTTCACCTTCCAATGAGATGATGACACTAAGCATTAGGACTATCAAAAATTTGATTTAACTGTTCATTTGGCCAAAAATTGAATTTGAAGGTTCTCTCTATATTAGACACAAAATTTGAATGAATCTGAAATTTTAAACTTTGATTTTGATTTTTTTTTTTGTGAGAAAAATATGGACTTGAAAGCAGGGAACACAATTCTTGCAAGCAGAGAACACAAAAGCTGTCAGACATGCAGTATTATTATTATCGTTATCAGAATTAAAAGTTAGGAAAAGCTTGTGTTAATGTGTTAATGACCAATTTTGATTCACAAGTTCTGCACATACACAACCTCATACGTAGAAAGTAGGCCGCAAGGACACTCACTAGCTTTTGAAACAGTCTCAAAGAACACTCGTTAAAGGTGGGAGTCTTAAATCAAAACTCCATTCATGTTTCTCAAAAAGGAGCCAAGGTGAAATTTGTAAAAGTGTCAAAGTGTACTCTGAAGGACCTGGAGCGATCTGCAGCTGAGATGGAAAAGCTGTGCACAGGACAGCTACTTCCAAGAGATCTCACAAAGATTTATGAAACAGTGGCAAGGGACATTTACAACAACGGGGAAATTGGGAAACTGGGAACCTGGGAACCTGGTCAGAGTTGAAGGCAATATGGATGGAGCCAAATACAGGGCAATCTTCGAACAAAATCTGTTTTGGTCTGCAACAGACCTGAGATAAGGGCAGAGGCTCACCTTCCAATGACATGATGACCCTAAGCATTAAGACTATCAAAAATGTTATTTAACTGTTAATTTGGCCAAAAATTGAATTTGAATGTTCTCTCTATATTAGACACAAAATTTGAAATTTTAAACTTTGATTTTTTTTTTTTTTTTGAGAAAAATATGGACTTGAAAGCAGGGAATACAACTGTTAAATCAGTTATTACCTACATTCAAAAGGCATGCAGTATTATTATTATTATCGGAATTACAAGTTAGGAAAAGCTTGTGTTAATGACCCATTTTGATTTGCAAGTTCTTCACATAGACAACCTCATACGTAGAAAGTAGGCCGCAAGGACACTCACTAGCTTTTGAAACAGTCTCATAGAACACTCGGTAAAGGTGGGAGTCTTAAATCAAAACTCCATTCATGTTTCTCTAAAAGGAGCCAAGGTGAAATTTGTAAAAGGCTCCTTCAGAATCAGAATCACTCTTACGGTTAGAACTGGACACTATGAATAGAAGGCATTTGGACTCGAGCTGGACATATCTGCATTCTTTCTCACACAACAGGGCAGCACGGTGGCTAGCATCGCCGCCTCACAGCAAGAAGGTCCTGGGTTCAATCCCAGGGTGAAGCGGCCTGGGTCCTTTCTGTGTGGAGTCTGCATGGTGTCCGCGTGGGTTTCCTCCCACAGTCCAAAGACATGCATGTTAGGTTAATTGACTACACTAAATTGGCATTGACTTGAGTGTATGAGTGACTTGTCTTGAGGTAACCTTGTGTATGGATGTGACCTTGTGTGTGTCACTGAACATGGCCACTGATGCTGATAGTGACGTTAAATAAGTCAACAAGCAACAACATCTCACACAGCACTTTTTAAATGCCTTGGTCCCCTCAGAACTTCTTCCAAATTATAACCCTCCGTTTCCCCTATTCATTTATTTATTTTTACAGTCAACAGCAGTGGGTGAAGCGATGTGATTACGCAATGCAATCGTTTATGGTACAGATCGCGGACGATTCGGCATTCTGCTGCGATTAGAACATCAGGACATTGCAGGTGACTTCCAATGACTTTGTCAGTGACTATCCAATGTATTGTATAAGCAAAATACTCACATAATACAAACCATATCCCTAAAAAAGCACGTATTTATGAGGAATGACGAGCTGGAATGAAGTCGCATGAATTCCAATGTGATTGTTTAGTAGAATTGCTCCGTATCAGATATGAATCAGATTTCAGTACAACAGATGAAGGGGCTACATTTACACAGCAAGTAGAAGTGACCCAGAGCCGATGCAAGTCAGTTTAGCAGGGTGAATACGATCAAAAAAAAATTGGAGCCACTTTTATATGCTATGTGAAAGTAACCGAGAGTGACCAAGTCAAAGGCCAAGACCTCAATCTGACTCAGAGTCAGTGGTACGATTTAAAATAAAGTTTCTGTTTACCAGTGGTGTCCAACCAAACTGACAGAGCTCAAATAAGTTTCCCTGTAAGCATGGGCAAAAATACAGACAAGTTGATGCAAAGAAATGATGTCTGCATTTTCTTTAATTAAATTTTGTTTCACAATGAAAACATGAGTTTCAAATTCAAACTAAGAACTGCGTGTCAGTCAAACTAGCAACCCGTTAAACGCATTTTAATTCCAAGTTCCAGATCGCAAACCTCATCGTTTATCGTCAGAACGTCTTCGAGAAAGCTATCGCGATACATTTTACATATCGCCAACTCCAAGTTTTAGCTAAGCTGCGCGAATTAGCCTTTTCCTCTCCGTTTAAGGCTATTTTCTTTTTTTATCGCCGTTTTATATTTTTGACATCACTGCTGTTGTGTGTGCTGATAAACAATACAACAAATATTCTTAAAAAGCTGCCTCGTAACTTTAGTAGTTACACTAGCATAGCTGTTAGCAACCTTAGCGTGCTAAGAAGTAAAATAACAGACATATCGCTACGTTATCCGAATTATTATACAAAACACATCCAATAGCAAAAACAGACATAAACATATGAAAGAACCACAATTCGCAAAAAGTCGTTTTATAAAGCCAAAGAGAGTAAAATAACGATGTATCGCTCAACTTACCGTTGAAATTACCGCAACAGTCCTCGGATTGGTCCCAATCGCCCGCGTGCAAATCATAGTGCACTACCTAGTGCTGAAGCGGCTATTTCATTCCCTACTTAGGGCACTATCTAGAAAGTTGTGAGCTATGTTGAGAAGCCCCTATTGTTTGGAAAGGTGGGGTTAATCGAGCACATGGGCTAAAGCTCTGATCGCCGATTGGTGACTGAGCATAAGAGAGATGGGATTGGTGGTGTATCTGACTTCTGTTTTATGCTACATTCAAGTGGCGGCACCCAGTATTTATGCTCTACTGATCCGCGTCTGTTTTGATTTCAATAAATAATTGGTGTAGACAGTTTGTACTACAAACTGGTCGTACTTCTGTTGTTTAGCAGCGACAACACATGAACGCATTCAGGTTAAAAACTTTAAAATGAGCCATAGTAAGGCATAACCGTGCTGTTTTTGACTACACAGAAACAGAAGTAAAAACTGAAGTTTTCTTATGGTGTCCGTGTTCACATCCCGAACAAAACCACTTGAACGCATATCATGTCGTTATTACGACTTCCGAAGTAGGAATTTCAGAGGAGAACTTGAAGGTAGCATTACCTACTTGACATTTTAGAAGAATAAAAATAATACAAATGATTTATTGGTAGTCTTTCAAGTCTACTTTGCACACTGTAGCACTTAACTGAGTAAATTGGGACTGTAGTAGACTAGCGGTTAAGGTACTGGACTATGGACCAAAAGGTCCAGGGTCCAAATCCCACCTCTGTCAAGCTGCCACTGTTGGGTCATTGAGCAACCCACAATTGCTTGGATTGTAAGATTGTATCTTACATAAGTCGCTCTGGATAAGTGCTGTAAATGTAAACAATCATTGCATGTATTTATGGTACAATTAACAATTTCACCACCCGAAACATCACTTTAGTGTTAATGATGGTGCAAAAATTCCACATCATTCCGTTGCCTAACATGAAGTAAATCTGTCAGTAACCATCAACAATCGATTTAACCAGAACAAATAATTTCTCAGCTTTAAAAGAAAGTAATAAGTTAATACAGTAGCTGGCAGGAGTGGAACCTGGTGTGGCTGCAGTAGCTCATGTGCTTCAAGGTGTGATGTGTTGTACATTCAGAGATGGTCTTTTGCATACCTCAGTTGTAATGATTAGTTATTTGAGTTACTGTTGCCTTTCTATTCTTCATTGCCTTCTTGCCTTCACTTGAGTTGCTGCCATATGATTGGCTAATTAGATATGTATGTTAATTAGCAGTTAAACAGGTGTACCTAATAAAGTGACCAGTGTGTATGGTCAGGATTTCTATAGTAGAAAGTACTGCAGATTTGTTTTAAAATTTAGAGATGTTACACTTGCACGTGTGAAACTCCTCAATAAATATCTGCAAATAACAAAGACTAGTAGTTTATTTATAGACATAAATGGAAGACATTTATGAGATAGAAGATGTCTATCATATACACTGCTCAAAAAAATAAAGGGAACACTCAAATAACACATCCTAGATCTGAATGAATGAAATATTCTCATTGAATACTTTGTTCTGTACAAAGCTGAATGTGCTGACAACAAAATCACTCAAAAATCATCAATGGAAATCAAATTTATTAACCAATGGAGGCCTGGATTTGGAGTCACACACAAAATTAAAGTGGAAAAACACACTACAGGATGATCCAACTTTGATATAATGTTTTTAAAACAAGTCAAAATGAGGCTCAGTATTGTGTGTGGCCTCCACGTGCCTGTATGACCTCCCTACAACGCTTGGGCATGCTCCTGATGAGGTGGCGGATGGTCTTCTGAGGGATCTCTTCCCAGATCTGGACTAAAGCATCCGCCAACTCCTGGACAGTCTGTGGTGCAACGTGACGTTGGTGGAAGGAGCGAGACATGATGTCCCAGATGTGCTCAATCGGATTCAGGTCTGGGGAACGGGCGGGCCAGTCCATAGCTTCAATGCCTTCATCTTGCAGGAACTGCTGACACACTTCAGCCACATGAGGTCTAGCATTGTCCTGCATTAGGAGGAATCCAGGGCCAACCGCACCAGCATATGGTCTCACAAGGGGTCTGAGGATCTCATCTCGGTACCTAATGGCAGTCAGGCCACCTCTGGCGAGCACATGGAGCACACGGCCCTCCAAAGAAATGCCACCCCACACCATTACTGACCCACTGCCAAACTGGTCATGCTGAAGGATGTTGCAGGCAGCATATCGCTCTCCACGGTGTCTCCAGACTCTGTCACATCTGTCACATGTACTCAGTGTGAACATGCTTTCATCTGTGAAGAGCACAGGGTGCCAGTGGCGAATTTGCCAATACTGGTGTTCTATGGCAAATGCCAAGCGTCCTGCACGGTGTTGTGCTGTGAGCACAACCCCCATCTGTGGACGTCGGGCCCTCATACCATCGTCATGGAGTCGGTTTGTGCAGATACATGCACATTTGTGGCATGCTGGAGGTCATTTTGCAGGGCTCTGGCAGTGCTCCTCCTGTTCCTCCTTGCACAAAAGCCGAGGTAGCGGTCCTGCTGTTGGGTTGTTACCCTCCTACGGCCTCCTCCACGTCTCCTGGTGTACTGGCCTGTCTCCTGGTAGCGCCTCCAAGCCTCTGGACACTACACTGACAGACACAGCAAACCTTCTACCACAGCTCGCATTGATGTGCCATCATGGATGAGCTGAACTGCCTGAGCCACTTGTGTGGGTTGTAGAGTCCGTCTCATGCTACCACGAGTGTGAAAGCACCAGCAACATTCAAAAGTGACCAAAACATCAGCCAGAAAGCATAGGTACTGAGAAGTGGTCTGTGGTCCCCACCTGCAGAACCACTCCTTTATTGAGTGTGTCTTGCTAATTGCCAATAATTTCCACCTGTTGTCTATTCCATTTGCACAACAGCATGTGACACTGATTGTCAATCAGTGTTGCTTCCTAAGTGGACAGTTTGATTTCACAGAAGTTTGATTTACTTGGAGTTATATTGTTTTTTTAAGTGTTCCCTTTACTTTTTTTGAGCAAGTGTATATATATACGTATATATATATATATATATATATATATATATATATATATATATATATATATATGCAAAAGCAATAAATAAAACCTGTGATTCAAAGTTTGTTCTGTTTTGGTATCAAATAACGCATCAAACTCATCTCATGTAATCTACCAGTCACTCACACGGGTGTGACTTAACAGGATATAAGTGTCACAGGAAAGTGATGTTACCAAAGGCAGAGGACAGACTATACAATTTCCTACATTCCAGCCTTTCTTACATTTCATTTTTACTACCACTATATGGTGCATCTGTGCAATATGAGTCATTAATAGAATCATGCATGTCAAAACCTAAATAGCTAGCTATTTTTTTGTAGGCACTACAGATGTGGATTAGTTTGAAACTAAAAAATAAAGTGTTCGTTGGTTAAACTTAGAACCTGCTTTATCTCTTGCTATTTTTTTCCCACCCTTATCTTGAATAACTGAGAGATTTTTAAACCGTTATGTCCTTAGAAAGTTTTGCTTCACTGCTTATGTGCTTTGTACGGGAAGTGGCTGCCAATTAATTAAATTTAAATGTAACCTGTACATTCCTCACATTTCAATGGTATTTATAAACTTAATCACAAAGCTCTCTGCTTCTATTACCTTTCAGAAAGGTGTTTCCACAAAGGTCCTTGTGTCACGATGCGGGCAAGGGGAGGGACACGGGAAACGGACGTATGTGCAAGAGTGACAGATTTATTTACAGGTGACATAGTGCAATACATAAACAAACCACATAGAACTAAACAATGACGGATGAGTAACACAGAAGACAGCTACAAGGCGAACTCTAATACAACAAATGGAACATGCAACATACACAAAGAACAGGCTAACAAGCTAACAAGCAATAAGCTAAACATGTGACTAACAAGGCAAACACACAGAGACAAGCTAATATTACACAAAGCTAACATGTGGGAACCAACAAGGAAGCTAACACTAAACACAGAACACCACAGCTAAAAATGTGACAAACACAAGGACAAGCTAACAAGCTAACAAGACCATAAGCTTAAACATGTGACAAACACAAAGAACAAGCTAACAAGCTAACAAGACCATAAGCTAGACATGGAACACAGCTTAAACCTAAGACAACCACGAAATACTAAGAACATAGAGCAACAGGGAACTAGATACAAATACACAGAGAGCAAGACAAGAAGGGAGACAAACCAGTACAGAGAATCAGGAAGCATGGGACAGGAGCCAAGGACAACACCAAAGTGCAACAAAGCCAGACAAGGAAGTGAACAGGAAACGAGGTTTATATATATAAACGAGGTTTATATCCCACCGCTGCCAAGCTGCCACTGTTGGGTCCTTGAGCAAGGCCCTTAACCCACAATTGCTTGCATTGTAATACTGTATCAATTGTAAGTCGCCCTGGATAAGGGCGTCTGCTAAATGCTGTAAATGTAAAATGTAAATGTAAATGTATAGCTGACAGACCAGCAGGTGGCAACAGCCCTACCTGCTGGGTGGGAAGCAGAAGGCAGGGGGAGCAAAACCGAATGGATGCAAGCTGAAGGCTTGCGTCATTGTGGATCCTCCCATCTCTTCAATATGCAAATAGGGAAGGTTAAGGGAATCCAGACTGAGAACCTATTGCTAGTGGGGATTGTTATGCAATTAGAAACACATACTCAACATTTGCTATTTCTTGTTAACTGGAGTTCTGCCTTACTTACTTACAAATGTGCTCACATTTTCACCCAGGTCTTCATAATCAAAATGCCCGATGTTCTCCCTGGAGAACACAAATTGTGGGCAAACATGACCTCTAAGGGACACCAGTCCTTCGCCAGTTCCAGGGAATGTCCACCATCCAGCTTCTCCTACCTAAAAAAAGTAGCAAATTTTGTGACATTGTAAATATCTATGTTTAGCATGTAACAAAATAATAAATACACCCCAACAACCCAACCCCAAGAATATGCCTAGCAATGCTCCTGTGTCTATGTCTAGCTCAGTGGCAGAGACACCAATACATTGTGTAATAACATTAACACATTTTAACTTAACATTAACACCAATAAACACATTGTCTAATAACACAAAAATAATAATATTTTTTAAGTCTATATTGAAGATGATGACTAATCATTCACAACCTACAGTGTATCACAAACGTGAGTACACACCTCACATTTCTGCAGATATTTAAGTATGTCTTTTCATGGGACAACACTGACAAAATGACACTTTGACACAATGAAAAGTAATCTGTGTGCAGCTTATATAACAGTGTAAATTTACTCTTCTCTCAAAATAACTCAATATACAGCCATTAATGTCTAAACCACCAGCAACAAAAGTGAGTACACCACTTAAGTGAAAGTTCCTGAAGTGTCAATATTTTGTGGCCACCATTATTTTCCAGAACTGCCTTAACTCTCTTGGGCATGGAGTTTACCAGAGCTTCACAGGTTGCCACTGGAATGCTTTTCCACTCCTCCATGACGACACCACGGAGCTGGCGAATATTCGAGACTTTGCGCTCCTCCACCTTCCACTTAAGGATGCCCCAAAGATGTTCTATTGGGGTTTAGGTGTGGAGACATGCTTGGCCAGTCCATCACCTTTACCCTCAGGCTCTTCAATAAAGCAGTGGTCATCTTAGAGGTGTGTTTGGGGTCATTATCATGCTGGAACACTGCCCTGCGACCACCCAGAGGGAGGGGATCATGCTCTGCCTCAGTATTTCACAGTACATATTGGAGTTCATGTGTCCCTCAATGAAATGTAACTCCTCAACACCTGTTGCACTCATGCGGCCCCAGACCATGGCATTCCCACCAAGCATTCCCACCAAGCTTGACTGTAGGCATGACACACTAATCTTTGTACTTCACACCTTATTGCCATCTGAACTAAACAAATTAATCTTGATCTCATCAGACCATAAGACATGGTTCCAGTAATCCATGTCCTTTGTTGACATGTCTTCAGCAAACTGTTTGCGGACTTTCTTGTTTACAGACTTCAGAACAGGCTTTCTTCTGGTGTGACAGCCATGCAGACCAATTTGATGTAGTGTGCAGTGTATGGTCTGAGCACTGACAGGCTGACCCCCCACCTCTTCAATCTCTGCAGAAATGCTGACAGCACTCTTGCGCCTATCTATCAAAGGCAGCATTTGGATGTGACGCTGAGCACGTGCACTCAGTGTTGGCAATCTGCTTCTAGCCTTGGCCATCTTCATGCAGCGCAACAATTCGTCTTTTAAGATTCTCAGAGACTTCTTTGCCATGAGGTGCCATGTTGGAACTTTCAGTGACCAGTATGAGAGAGTGGGTGAATCCCATTTCAGGGGCTGCGTCCTTCGAAGGCTGCATTTGAAGTCAGATTGCGTCATAGCGGCGCGCCTAGGCTGTCCCATTCCGAAGGCTCCTTCGTATGTGGCCGACAAATGCGGCCTTCTTTTCCCTGAAAACAAAGGATACATCCGATGTATCCTTCGCGACCTACAATATCCCAAGGTGCATTGTGCATGAGGGGAACTTAGGGATATTGCAACGCTTGGCTGAGGAATATACGTTATTTAAATGTAAGGATTTAAAAACTCGAATAGGTAAATGTTAAAAAGCAAAAGCACAACATTTTTTTGTTTTGTTTTAGAGAGCAAGGAGCAAACAGAGACCTTTATTAAACTGCTTGAGGGAAAATAAATGCCAGTGAACTGCAGTGAAGCGTCTCCTCCAATAATCGAAAAACCAAAAACAGCATATAAACTAAACTCAAAATTTCTGGCTTCATTGTTATAACAATTATTGCTGTTTTGTGATATGGTGCGGGCGGGTGGTTCTGTGACGCAAACAGGAAATCCAATGCAGAGTAGACCGTCTCATTTCGGTTCGGCCTTCGTCGCGGTCTACCCAGCCTTCCAAGCACACACCTTCATAGACCGTGTAGACCACGTCCTTCGAAGGATGCAGCCCCTGAAATGGGATTCACCCACAGTGAGAACTGTACTACAAAACTGAACACACCTGCTCCCTATGCACACCTGAGACCTAGTAACACTAACGAGTCACATGACATTTTGGAGGGAAAATGACAAGCAGTGCTCAGTTTGGACATTTAGGGGTGTAGTCTCTTAGGAGTGTACTCACTTTTGTTGCCGGTGGTTTAGACATTAATGGCTGTATATTGAGTTATTTTGGGGGAAGAATAAATTTACACTGTTATATAAGCTGCACACAGACTACTTTTCATTATGTCAAAGTGTCATTTTGTCAGTGTTGTCCCATGAAAAGATATACTTAAATATCTGCAGAAATGTGAGGGGTGTACTCACTTTTGTGATACACTGCAGGTTGTGAATGATGTGTGAGTGTGTGCAGAATTTCAGGAGTAGAAGTTCATCAACTGACACTTAACAGAACTTGGATAATGCAACATTACATTGACGCAGTAGAGCAGGAATTCAACAACAGAACTGTTCAGTGGTTCATAATCCAAACCATAACTCAACCTAGATGCTTTGCCATATTTTTCCAAAAAATAAAAATTGATCTAACATACAAATTTTTATGTAGGGCAGTGGGACCCAATAAATGAATTTTTATAAACGCTTTTATAAATGCCCTTTGAATGGAATAGTGACGAGCATTTAGTTTATATAATTGTTTAGCATGTCGTATATTATATTTTTTATAGTTTATTTCATTATATTCTATTTAGCCAAGGACATTTTATATGAAGTTATGTAAAATAAATGGAATGGAATGTACTCAGTAAAAATGTGTGCAAACCTTGCATTAAATACTAAGACTTATATAGTTTTTCCAGTATGAACTGTGTTCAATAAAGACATCAAAATTACAACTCTATGTGTTTTAGGTAGAATGTGTTTTTATATTATCTTAAAATGAGTGAGGATCACACATTCCATGAGTAATTAATGCACAAATCGTTGTAATACCAATGGGTTCACTTTTTGGAATAGTATTTGATTTTTACAGTTGTGTCAGAAGGGTACCATGCCACCTCTTGCAATGATATTAGACCAGTTGAAACATCAGATCTACAAAAGCCAGTCACTGGTCATGCAAAATTCATTTAGTATAACTACTAATTTTGAATAAAAGATTGTGTTATTACTTTCTAGGGTACAGACCTGATAGTTTTTCTTCCTGAGAAACTGTAATGTTGTTTTGTAGCCAGCAGATGTAAGTGTTAGCAACAAAATGAACCGGTTTTGTGTGTGACATGGCACAATGACAAAAGTTGTGACACCTGCTTTAAACCTATTTTGTTCTCCTTACAGTTGCAAAAGATCTCTGAGGCAAATAAAGTAAAACAAATCAACTTTGAGCATTTGTTTTAGATCTTATCTGTGGTGCTGTTAAGACGCAATTTGTTACGCTACTGACTAATATGCTTGCCATCTGTATTAGACGTAGTGTGCCTGTCCTGAGGCGATTTTTTTATAAGTCAGTTTCATTATACCATTTGGTGGTATTGGCCTCTGCACTTGATATAACATTCAGTTCTTTTGCTATCCCTGCTAAAACAGCAATGTTGTGTTTTATGTACTAATACATTAGCATTTCAGTACTTTATCAGCTCCAGCTGGCGATTGCTGATACCCATATATTCATGACACTCTGCAGCACTATAAGGATATGATTTCCATAGCACTGCTGTAAGTCACTCTGTGCTGGATTCTTTGACAAAAGTAGCAAATATAAATTTACAGCGCATCCCCAGTTTTAGTCAATTTAGATGTAAACCAGAGCACAGAAACATTTCATACTGCATGTCATAAAAAACAAAAAAACAAAAAAAACAACAACAATTCTATCTATCTGAAAAGATAGTTCTATCTGAAAGGAATGTGTAAGCCATCATTTTGTTCTTCAAATCTAAAATTGTGCTCGCTGGATTTAGAATCTGTCAAGCTTTCATTATGGACTATGATTTTAGAGCAACTATGAGGTTGTTAGCAGGTTCCTGATTTATATGTACAGTATATAAAATTAGCATGCCATTCTGAACTCTGCTCCTACAGATGACTTGCCACTCAAAATCACAAAAGTGTACGTTCAATCTTTGGTATGTGCCCAAATGTTGTACTGGTGCATTAGTGGAGGTTCACTTGATGCCTGATGGTGGACTAGGCCTGTGTGTTATAAATGAGTGAGTGAACCTCACATACATTTACAAATGACAAGGGAAGAGCAATGCAAAATAATCACAAAAAAAGTTGAATAACTAATAAAGAAATTGATGGGTGGGCTGTTTTCTTTTTTGTTATGGCTGTCCCATAAACAAAAATATCAACAAACAACTAATAAAGTAATGGATAGGACATTCTAAAGAACTCACTGAATTTGAGTGTGGTACTGTAATAGAACTCTACCATTGCAACAGGCCAGTTCAAGAAATGTCTTCCCCCCTAGATATTCCATGTTCAACTGTGAGTGGTATTGTTGAAAACTGGTAGCCTTAAGTAACCACAGCAAATCTGCTAAGAAGTTAGAGAGCAGGGTTGCCGAGTGCTGGGGCACAGTGCATAAAAGTGGCCAACACTGTGTTGACTCAGTAAGTGCAGAGGTCCAAACCTCTTCTGGCTTTAACATAAGTAAAGAAACAGTGCACCGGGAGCTTCATGGTTTCCATGGCCAAGCAAGCTGCATGCAAGCCTTACATCACAAAGCACAATGCCAAGCGTCAGATCAGATGGAGTAGTATAGTGCACCCCACCACTGGACTCTGGAGCACTGGAACTGTTCTGTGGAGTGAAAAACCACACTTCTCTATCTGGCTGTCTTTTTTTTTTTGGCCTGTTTGGCGAATGCCAGGAGAATGTTATCTACTGGACTGAATTGTGCCAACTATAAAAGTTGGTGAAGGAGTGATAATACTATGGGGTTGTTTTTCATGGGTTGGTCTAGGACCCTTAGTTCTTGTGAAGGGAAAACTTAATGCTTCAGCATACCAAGACATTTTAGACAGTTGTATGCTTGCACCTTTGTGGGAAGGCCATTTTCTCTTCCAGCATGACTGTGCCACAGTGTACAAAGCAAGGTCCAAAAAGGCATGGTTGAGTGAGTTTGGTGTAGGTGTAATGTGTAGATGTCCCAGTACTTTTGTCCATACTGTTTGTTTATCTATCTATCTATCTATCTATCTATCTATCTATCTATCTATCTATCTATCTATCTATTCAGTTTAACAAAACATTACAGTGACTAAGTAGGTAATTATTCATTACTGATCTGTCTAGCATTATTTAAGAATGTATGATGGCACACTTTATCAGAGTTGATGCTTTTTATCTGCGTGATGTTAAGGAAATGTTGCAGTATTAACGGTTATTTTAGTTTTTGTATCTATTAACTATAAAATGCTTCCTTAGCACCATTCCTCTTACATTTTGTCAAAGAGCCTCCAAATTCCTGTGCAAATGAACACTTTCCTTCATCTGCAACATGGACATTCCTTCCACTGGGGTTACAATGGTGCCTTTCAGCCTTACAGACTTCCCAGATGAACGAGGAGTGGTGGACTTCAGGAGAGACTGGCTTCATCCCCATCAGAAAAGTGTCAGAAATTAAAGGGATAGCCAGAAAGGCACAAATTCATTGTCCTTTATCTGGTTTAAAAGATGAAGCCTGCTGCTTAGCCTCTGAGCCTGGAGATCTGACTAAATCTCAGACACTAAAGCAAGGTATAGCAAGACCTACCAGGAAATTTTTTTTTTTTCTTAAATACCATTCAAAATTAGACTTTTTTTCTTTTTTACATTTTGGCTTGTATTGTCCTGATTTACCTACACGTTACATGTATCATCTGAGGTGACAGTGAGTTAAATGGGTTAAAACATCTGTTTAGTTGTTATTCTTGTGTGTGATGTGGTATTTTTCTAGTCTCACTGCATGTCTCTCTTTGAGTACTCAGCATTGCCACTCAGAGCAATATGTCCATGGAAAAAAATCATTGGCATATTGTTTTGTGGGATGTTTGTGTTTACTGCTAATTATACTGAAGTCAATTTTATTGCTAGCTATGCTGAAGGCCTTAGTAAGTGCCAGCACTAAGAGCAGGGGGTGCGCAAGCTGCTGTGTTGGCTTCATCTATTGATGTGGCCTTAGTACGCTTTTCAAGTCAGCTCTGCACTGTTACCTCTTACCAGAGAGGGTGGCAGTGGGCAAGGTGCCTTGTCATGCTTGTGGAAACTACATTTCCCAGAATGGTGTGTGGGCATTCGACTCAACTCACAACTGGGCAGTGTATAAATGGTTGGACAATGCTATTGTTCATTTCTGCACCTTTGTGGAAGGGTAGCCCTAGTGCATTGTGTCTATGTGTGAGAGAACACAGAAAGAAAGAAAGAAAGATTGCAATGCTAATGATTGGTGCTTACAGCCAACCAAAGATGAAAGCTGAAATAAATATGTCAAATTAGAACTGATGTGAATATGTTTCTAATTTAAGTACATTCTTATGGAAAGGAGCACTAGAGAGTGGGAAAACCAACTCATCCTGAGTTTAAATATATACTGAGTTATTATATTTCCATTAACATCCTTTACACTATATTGGTAGGTCATAAAGAGTATGCATGATGTCAGATGGATATTAGCAGCATTAAAAAAGAAGGCTGCTAAGTCTCCTTTGAAACGGGCAACTCCTTTGAAGTGTGTGTGTGTGTGTGTGTGTGTGTGTGTGTGTGTGTGTGTGTGTGTATGTGTGTGTGTGTAACTCTCTCACATGCATGTGGAATGTTCACATTTTGGTTGTCTGTTGTTTGAAAGCTGATGTTCCATAAAAACCAAGCTTAAAATGGAGGCCTTCACTCACCAAATATATTTTTTCACACATACAGTAGCATAAAAGATGAAACAATCACATGCACATTATGCTGCCATAGTGCAATAATAATGCTGCCATCTTTTTTCTTCTACTATGATTTGTGTTATTTTATATGCACCCGAGTGTAAGCCTGACCTGAATTTGATGCCAGTTCATCACAGGGCTGAGCAGGAGTTGCACCCAGTGGTCCTCCACCCAATGTTCCCTTCCACAGACACAGCGAATTGTGTATACGTGTGATAACTGGGCTCTAAAGCACTGGAATGGTGGACTAGCATGTTAGACTGCTGCAAGTTCCAGCATTAATCTGTATAATATAGATTTTTACAATTTGAATAAACATGTCACATTGTCTCATCTTCAACAGATTGATAGACTGTGAGGGACTGTGGTAGCCTAACAGTTAAGGTACTTGACTCTGATTCAAATCCCACCTCTGCCAAGCCACCACTGGAGGATCCTTGAGCAAGGCCTTCAACCTACAATTGCTTGGATTGTAAGAATGTATCAATTGTAAGTTGCTCTGGATAAGGGCATCTGCTACAATGGCATAAATGTAAATGTACAGCAATAGGCAACTCAGATTATCAGATTATTTTCAGATCAAATTAGAACCATAGTACTGTTTAAATCACTCTCAATGTACACATTTGTTCTCTACCTCCTTAGAGTTTGATGCTCACATGGAATGATATTAAACTGTGAGCGGCTGATTTGTGCTTCAAGGTGATATTACTGCTGTGCAACAAACAATGTTGTCATTATATAATCAACAGTGTGCGCTGCAGTGTCAGAAACCACATCTATTTGAGATTACGGATATCACTATGGTTTATTGTGTATGCTAATTTATGCATGCAATCTGCACAGCATTAAATTTGCAATGCTGCATCTGTAAGCTAGCAATGTTCAATTGCAGGTGCCTTGTTTTATTTAATACACATGAGGTTTAAGAATGTGTTTGTATCAGATATAAGCCGATGCAACATTCCACATTTATTCTATCCTTAACAACTCAAAAACAGTTTTACACTATAGGCTCCAAGCTCCGTTCTTTATTTACGTGTATCATGTTTATCAAATCGAAGTATGTTCTCCATATGCCCGTGAGGGGTTCCTGTCCCACATCCCAAACATGGCAGTAGGTAGACTAACTAATTGTTTCCCCAAAACAATTTAATCACTGAATGATTGAGCCACACATTTATTGTTATAATGGAAACTAATTGTCACTAAACTCATGGATTTCCTATCATTGTAAATTTAAGATGGCCCACACAAATTGTTTTTTTCCACCTAAGTAAACTTCTTTTTTTTTTAAGTCGCATTACCTTGGAACATCTGCACAGTTGCAGTATAAGTATGGCACACCACTCACTACAGGTCAGCATTTGAGTGTGTGATGTGTAAACTCTACCTTTTATTTGCATAAATCAAACACAAGTTTAAAACTGTAAATGCACCAATGAAGCCAGACAAAGATAATACAGACAGAGTAAAAAGTGACACAGTAGTTCATTTGTATTTAATAGTTCCACGTCTAGTATCTGATTTCCTTAGCCATGCTCAAAGCGGCTGTAAAAAAGTCAACACACACACACACACACACACACACACACACACTTGTGACTGCCACACAGTAGCTGAATTCATTTACTTATTATTGTGCAAGGTTTTTAAACACATAAAGTCATTACAGTAGGCAGTTAGTTTGAACCACATTACAGGTCAGTTTTGATTTAGTCTACTTGCTGTAGTAACAGTGAATGGAAGGTGTACAGAGATGCACAGAATTAAAGGGAAAACCTTGAAATTACTGATAAGAAATTCAGAAAAAATAAGAAATGAGAGGACTGTAAACTAACAATGTGGCTGTTCAATATTTTCAAATTTGGTGTGGTGAGAAAGACATATCCTTTGACCAAAAAAATCACTGATACAGAGATAAAGCTGATTTTTTGTAAATTGCATACTACACACTGAAGAATGGAAGAGGCCAATCCTTGTTGTGCTAGACTCAACAGATAATGACTACATTGTACTGTGGAAGGATTATTTATTACTAATATTATCAATAACAATGTACTTGTTGAATACCGATGAATTTACTCAAATTGTTACTGTTACCATTTTATGAAAGCAATACACCACTCGAGGCTATGTTTTACAAAGATAATATCCTAATAACATCCTTACCCATATTAAAATTACTGTAATTCATGGCTTCTTGTAATTTATTGCTTTACTAGTAAATAATTATTTTAAAGAGGTGTTGTCAACGCCCGCCTCCGGCGCCGCTCCGCCCGCTCGCACCTTGCCTCGCTCTGCCTCGCCAACGTACTAATTACTTCCACCTGATCCCGTTTTCACTCCCTTCATAAACACCGTCTCACTCCCCAAGACCTCCGCTACACGACAAGGTTCTCTGTCCTAGTTACCTAGCTCCCCGTATCATCGCCTAGTATCTCTAGTTTAATTTCTAAATAAACCTGCCTTACCTCCATCTCGGCCTGCGTTTGCCTCCTTCCTCTCCACGGCGTAACAGTTCGTGTAGCCGGTAACATGGAGGCAGCGGCCGTTTGGTTCCCACCCCGACGCTTCCACAGCTGAGCAGCTAGCCGAGCTCCGTGCCCACATCCAGGAAGTGGTTCACGCGGTCTCCGTGCTCGCGGACAATCAGCGCTCGCTCAACGCGCTGGTCCCCTCCGTCAGCGAGTTGACACAGCGTGTGTCCCAGCTCACGCCTTCCCCCGCTGCGAGGCCTCTGCGTCAGTCCCGCTTCCTCCCAGCCCTCCTCGACCGCCTTCGGCGGCTTTACCGCATCGCTCTGCCGGAGAAGTACGACGGCAACCCGGAACGCTGCGAAGGGTTCCTCCTTCAGTGTCAGTTGTACTTTCGCCAGCTCACCACCGGAGTCCGATGCGGGCCCGTATCGCCCTCATTGTGTCCCTCCTCACCGGACGAGCCCTCGATTGGGCCACGGCCATCTGGGCGCAACAAGCCGAGGAGGCCAGGATCTACGATAGCTTTTTGACGGCCTTCCGCGCCGTCTTCCAGCACCCCCCGGGAGGGGCGGTCCTCAGGGGAGGTACTCCTCACTCTGCGGCAGGGTCGCCGTTCCGCTGCTGACTACGCCCTGCACTTCCGCACCCTGGCGGCTCAGAGCGGATGGAACACACCTGCCCTTCTCGCCGCTTTCCACCAGGGCCTGCGTCCCGACCTCCGGAGGGAACTGGCCGGGCGGGACCTGAACCTCTCACTGGAGGAGCTCATCACCATCACCATCCGCCTGGACCAGCTCCTCGCGCCACGCTCCACCTCCGCTCCTCGACTCGTTCCTTCTCCTCCTCGCGAGCCTTCGCCTCCCCCCAAGCCTATGGAACTCGCTCGCACTCACCTGCCCTCAGAGGAGCGCCGGCGTCGTTTCGAGCAGGGCCTGTGCTGTTATTGTAGCTCGGACCGCCACCTGCGCCCCGCCTGTGACCTCGCTCCACCACTCGGACCGGACACACACCCCGGGTGAGTCAAACCTCGCTTGTGACTTCTTTTACCCTACCTGTGGTTTTACGACTCGCTCACGGGGATTTACCTCTTACAGCCTTGATCGACTCCGGCGCAGGGGAACTTCATCGCCGATCACATCGTCACTCGATGGAAGATCCCATGCACTACGCTACCCCATAAGCGCCGCGTCACCTCTGCAGATGGTCGACCTCTGGGCTCGGGCTTCCTTACCCGTGTCACGGCCCCCCTCTGCCTGCTGACCGGCGCGGTGCATCAGGAAACCCTTTCTCTCTACCTGGTCGGATCACTCACATATCCGCTCATCCTGGGACTCCCATGGCTTCGGGACCACGACCCACTCATCTCCTGGGCAGCCCACGAGCTCATCCGCTGGTCGCCTCGCTGCCAAAAACACTGCATTCTCCGGCCTGCCTTGCAAGTCAACTCCCTCCCGGTCACCCAGCCTGATCCGCTTCCTCCGAACGTGCCCGATCAATACGCACACCTGGCTCCTGTCTTCGGATCGGCCTCTCCTCTCTCTCTTCCTCCACACCGTCCTTACGACTGCGCCGTCGAGCTCCTGCCGGACGCCTCTCTACCCAAGGCGCGCCTGTACCCGCTGTCTGCCAACGAAGAGAAGTCCATGTCGGAATACATAACGGAGTACCAGGACCTTGGCTTCATCCGTCCATCCACCTCGCCCGTCTCGGCAGGCTTCTTCTTCGTGCCCAAACGCGACGGCGGCCTCAGGCCATGCATCGACTACCGGGGATTAAACCGGATCACCCGCAGCTATGCCTACCCGCTGCCACTGGTGCCCTCAGCCCTGGAGCACCTCCGTGCGGCGCACTGGTACACCAAGCTCGACCTCAGGAACGCCTATAACCTCATCCGGATGAAAGAGGGAGGCGAATGGAAAACGGCCTTCAGCACCAGCAGCGGACATTACGAGTACCTGGTGATGCCCTTCGGGCTGGCCAACGCCCCGTCTGTCTTTCAGGCATTCATAAATGACGTGCTCGGCCGATTCGTCATATTATATCTCGACGACATTCTCATATACTCCCCGGACTTCGACACCCACGTCAAACAGGTGCGCCAGGTGCTCGAACGGCTTCTCGCCCATCATCTCCGCGTGAAGGCGGAGAAGTGTGACTTCCACACTCAGTCGGTCCGCTACCTGGGCTACGTCATCTCTCCCTCAGGCGTCGCTATGGACGCTGCCAAACTGACCACCGTCCTGGACTGGCCCACACCAAGTTCCGTCAAGCAACTACAGCGCTTTCTGGGGTTTGCAAATTTCTACCGGCGTTTCATCAGGGACTTCAGCCGCACGGTGGCGCCCCTCACCGAGCTTCTGCAGGGCAAGCCGCGCTCCCTCCGCTGGTCCTCCGAAGCCGAACAAGCGTTCGGCGCACTCAAGGCCGCCTTCACCCGAGCTCCCGTCCTGGGCCATCCGAACCCGGACCTCCCCTTCGTCCTGGAGGTGGACGCATCTTCTACCGGCGTGGGTGCCGTCCTGTCCCAATGGCTCAGCGACCCGCCCAAGCTACGTCCCGTCGCCTACTTCTCGCACAAACTGACCCCAGCCGAACGCAATTACGACGTGGGCAACCGGGAACTGCTAGTGATCAAACTGTCCCTGGAAGAGTGGAGGCATTGGTTGGAAGGCTCCAAACACCGCTTCACCGTGCTGACCGACCACAAGAACCTGGAGTACCTCAGGTCCGCCAAGCGCCTCAACGCCCGCCAGGCCCGCTGGTCCCTTTTTTTGTTCAGGTTCCTTTTTTCCATCACCTACCGCCCGGGGACAAAGAACGCCAAGGCCGACGCTCTTTCCCGAAGTCTCGATCCCGGACCGGCCTCCGAAGAACCACCTGCACCTATCCTCCCGTCCTCATGCACGATCGGAGCGATCCAGTGGGACTTTGAACAGGAGCTGGAGGAAAGACTCTCCCGGATGCGCATTCCACCATCCTGCCCGCCGGACAAGAAATTCGTGCCCCAGGACCTTTGCGACCGCCTCCTCGCCTGGGCTCATCTCTCTCTCTGCTCCGGTCACCCCGGAGAGACGCGCACGCACCAACTGCTCTCCGCGCGCTTCTGGTGGGAAAAAATGCGCAGGGACGTCCACCGCTTCGTCGCCTCCTGCAGTACCTGCGCCTAAGCAAAGACCCCTCGCACTCTCCCCTCCGGTCTGCTCCGTCCCTTGCCCGTGCCGCAAAGACCCTGGTCCCACATCGCCCTGGACTTCATCACGGACCTCCCTTCCTCTCACGGATACACCGCCATCCTCTCCATCATAGACCGCTTCTCCCGTGCAGTCCGCTTCATTCCTCTTCCCAAGATCCCTTCCGTGCTCCAGACAGCCGAGCATCTCTTCATGCACGTCTTTCGTGGTTTCGGCATCCCTGAAGACGTTCTCACTGACCGGGGGCCCCAGTTCACCTCTGCGGTGTGGCGCGCGTTCCTGGAAAAGCTGGGTTCCACCGTCAGCCTCTCCTCTGGGTACCATCCCCAGACCAACGGACAATGCGAACGCTCTAACCAAGAGCTCAAGAAATTCTTGCGGTGCTACTGCCTCCGTAACCCACTCGACTGGCCACAATTCCTTCCATGGGCCGAGATCGCCCAAAACTCCCTCCGGCACTCATCCACCGGCCTCACGCCCTTCCAGTGCGTCCTAAGATACCAGCCTCCCTTCGTGCCCTGGGACTCCACACCATCGGACGCCCCGGCCGTTGACCAGTGGTTTCGCCGCAGCGAGGACGTATGGTGCCAGGTACACCACCGCATCGACAAGGCCATCCGTCAGTACAAGAGGCACGCTGACCGTCGCCGCCGCTCCGCTCCCGACTTCCAGCCCGGGGACCGTGTTTGGCTCTCCTCCCAAGGACTGCGCACCTCACAGGGAAGTACCCCTTTTTCTCCACGCTTTCTGGGTCCATACAGCATCACCCATAAAATCAACGACGTCACTTACCGTTTGCAACTGCCCTCACATTTACGTGTCTTCCAGTCTTCCATGTCTCCCTCCTGAAGCCCTGGGGTTCTCGGTCCGCTGGCCGAGTCTTTCTCCCTCGGACCATCCTCCGCCATCAGGCCCGCCGGAGGCTCCCACCTATGCGGTCCGACGCCTCCTGGACTCCCGCCGACAGGCCACGCGCCTCCAGTACCTGGTCGAATGGGAGGGCTACGGCCCGGAGGAGAACAGCTGGGTCGACTCCAAGGACGTTCTGGATCCCCTCCTCGTCCAGGACTTCCACGCCGCCCGGCCCGACCGGCCGGCTCCCAGGCCACGGGCCGCCCGCGCAAGACCTCGTCTCTCCCCGACTCTCGCCGCGCTCCCGCCTGCACGAGTCCTTCGAGGGGGGGCACTGTCACGCCCGCCTCCGGCGCCGCTCCGCCCGCTCGCACCTTGCCTCGCTCTGCCTCGCCAACGTACTAATTACTTCCACCTGATCCCGTTTTCACTCCCTTCATAAACACCGTCTCACTCCCCAAGACTCCGCTACACGACAAGGTTCTCTGTCCTAGTTACCTAGCTCCCCGTATCATCGCCTAGTATCTCTAGTTTAATTTCTAAATAAACCTGCCTTACCTCCATCTCGGCCTGCGTTTGCCTCCTTCCTCTCCACGGCGTAACAGGTGTAGTTTTCCCACTTGGTGATATTTACAGTAAGTGTATGTACTTGCTAGTTAACTGATCTGGATTCTCCTCTCTTTGATGCATTCATTTTGGATGCACAAGGTGACAAGAACTCTTGAACAATATTTAAAAAATTGGGATCTTGAAAAAATATAATTCCTTAAATGATGTAGATTGTTATTGATGTAATCCACATCTCTGTGAAAAAGTCATTCTAAACGTTTCTACTTCTTAATGTTTCCCTCACCATCTATTGTTATAATTTATTGCTTTAGATCTTCTTTTGCTTGACTTTTTTGGATTGGTATTTCTGGTCCTTTCATTGTAGTCCATGCTGTTTAAGTGCAGTATGTGTCCTCACTAATACGTTTACAGCTCTTGAATATCTCAAAAAACCTCACCAATTCAGGTGAGAATATTTGGCTTGAGGCAGTTTCCACTTGTCCCGTTTGGTTTAGTAATAACTTTGTGTTCCAAGACTGTGAAGGAGACCTGATTGTAGTTCAAATGGAATATATACCTGTACAAGAATTTCATTTTGTGTTGCTTAAAGCACTTGTTAGAAAGTATGTTTTTCTTGTTATCAAAATGTTGATGTGCTGGGGCACGGTTCTGTTGGGGTTGCAAAAGAATGGGGATTTTCCACATGATTTATTATAAAAGCTTTTAGTATAACATGAAGTTTCAACACGATGTCTTCAATGCCAGCAAATACCATCTCAGCATATATAAACTGCTCCAACCTGGTCTAAAATTAAATTTAGCTATAAGTGGTTGTTTTCTTATCTTTTCTTAAAGACCTTGTTTTTGCATGAAAATGCATATCTAATAAGTAAAGTTATATAAAGTTATAAGTAAAGTAATGACATGAACTAGGGTATACTCTGCCTAACCTTAATGTCATTTAAAAAAGATGAATGAAGCACAGTCCAACCAGAAGACAACAGAAAACAGAAGATAAGACATCCACAAGCCTGACATGAATCAACAGGCTAGCTAAAATGTTATTAAAACTGACAAATACATAAAATAATAATTTATGTCTTAAGCCATTAAAGCAAAATACAAAAATAACAAAAGAACTTGTTCATCAGTTTAAGATGTTATGGCTCTGACAAGTCTCATGTAATAATTTTTTTGTTAACAGTATGTATTTATACCACCCAGTGCATGTAATTTAGTGGTGGTCTACATAAATGGTCGGTTTTACTGATTAAGGAAAACATGGCTGTGAGTTCACAAGATCTCTACAAAATAGATACTACCAATTTTAGCACAAAGGCAAAAGCTCAGAACAATGATTATGGTCTTACAATTAAGGTATTACAATTGTTTACAGTTGTTGCTATTCTAGATCAAACACAATAAAAATAGCAGCTTCTTGCTGTAATGTTGATCTCTGGGTAGTAATCAAGTAGATCAAGACCAATCTTTTGTTTGTTCAATGTGAGGTATGCAGACTCATGATTACGGAATTTAGTCTCATACAGAAAAAGCAACAGATTTTGTACATTTTGAGCATATTTAACGCAATCAACTTCCACATTATTGAATATACAGTATATGAGACATCTCACACAATAACAGGGTATAGCAATATCACTGACAGTATGGCAAGATTTACTTCACAAAATGACCGAGAAATAGACATGTAGTATGCTAATTTGTACTGGTATCCTGTACTGCATACCAGGGGCAATTCTAGGATCAGAGCTTGAAATGAAATCCACCCTGTTTTTTTTGTTGTTGTTTTTTAACAGAAAACTGCATATTTTAACACCATTTTGGACTGTTATTATCACACTTTTGAAGAAAGAGCATCTGACTTTTTTGGCAAATGGTTGAATGAATTCAAGGACATTAATGTTAAATTAAACTGAAGATTAATTGTTACTTCAACAAATCTTCAGCGGAAGTACACTACACACCAAGTTCGTAAAGCTGATGACACATGGAGTGGTCAGAAAGTCCTAAGACCAGGATTCTAACCTACCTTGCCCTCCTTGTGTCATTCAGTATTCACAGTGTCCTTGCCACTGACGCCCTAGACTTGCTCAATTTGGGATTGGACGTAGTTATTAGAAGATAATCTAAACTTGTAAAGTTGCTTTGAGACAATGCTCCATTGTAAAAAGCGCTATATAAATATATCTGACAGTATTCACCCTGTGAATACTGATTCAGACCTCCACAGCATCTATGTAAGCAACAATTTGCATTTTTTGGTCCTGTCCAAATAAGTGTTTCGAACCCACAAATTAGCATTACATTAAACAGTATATACTGTATTCCAACTGAAAAAAGAGGTTACATCAACATGGTTGGTTGTTGGTTGTGTTGGAACTAGGCAACCCACATGTACACATTCGCTATCTCTCTCTCTCTCTCTCTCTCTCTCTCTCTCTCTCTCTCGCTCTCTCTCTCTCTCTCACACACACACACACACACACACACACAGCTGAGCTATCATTGTAGTAAACATGTTACCCAACAAACTAGAATGGCAGTGAATATGCTGAATATCATGCTATCATTATAGTAAACATGCTAACCCACAAACTAGCATCATAGCAAACAAGTTAACCCACTAAGTTTATATTAAGCAGGCTTAAACAGAGAGAAAAGTGACTCTAATGCTAGTGTGTGTTTGTGTGTGAGAATGTGTGTGTGTGTGTGTGTGTGTGTGTGTGTGTGTGTGTGTGTGTGTGTGTGTGTGTGTGTGTGTGTGTGAGGGAGAGAGGTAACGAGAGATAACGAATGTGAACATGTGTGTATGTTTGTGTGTTTCCTGACTAAAAGAGGTGCTTGAAAATTTTGTGAATCCTTTAGAATGTTCTATATATCTATATATCTATTTAAATGCATAAAAATTGCCTGTATAATACATAATTCAATACTCAATGAATGATAGCAAGCCATCTTGGCCAATATCCTGTAAAACAGGCGCAATTATAATAGTACCACCACCATGTTTCACAGATGGGATGAGACTCTTATGCTGGAATGCAGTGTTTTCCTTTCTCCAAGCATAACGCTTCTCATGTAAACCAAAAGGTTATATTCTGGTCTCATCCGTCCACAAAAACATTTTTCCAGCAGCTTTCTGACTTGTCCATGTAAACTTTAGAAAACTGCACATAGTCAGCAGAGATCTTTTTGGAGAGCAGTAGCTTTTGTAGACTATTACAAGATTTTTGTTGGTGGACCACTCCTGACGAGGGTAACAATGGCTTTGAATTTCCTCCATTTGTACACAATCTGTCTGACTGTGGATTGCTGGGGTCCAAATAGAGTTTTACATACAGTACTTTGCCCTCCTCAATATATAAATGATCAAATTTAATATGTTGTCTCATTTGTTTAAATGAGTTTTCTTTATTTACATTTAGGACCAGTGTGAAAATCTAATGATGATCTAATGATTAGCAGCAGCCAGATAGTCCTGAAAACATACATACAATTTGTATGTCACATTTATAATCATATGTCCTGTGTTAGGATCCATGGCCAGAACCTGTTTTTTTTGTCCATGGGCGATTTGGACTGCTCTAGGGTTAGGGTTAGCCTTGGCAGCTTCTGTGCTAGCCCCTGTAGTTTAGTGGTTAGTGCATTTCAGTCATTACTAGTGCTATGTTTTCTGGGGGACGTCTTAATAAACTGTCTGTTTGCTGGAACCCTGTATTTGCCTGCTTCTCCCTTGATCCCCACATAACAGAATGCTCCCAGCAGAAGTGCAGACGGCGTTTTCCAGCTCCTCAGGACCCCCAAGCCTGTTCAACGGGAATCTGAGTCTGTTAAGATCCGCGGCCAGAAATTGTTTTTTTCGTCTGTGATTTATTTGGACTACATCCCCCACCATTCCCTTGCAATTGCAACATGGCTGCGGTTCACCTGGGCATCATTTTTGATTACGGATTGATTGCTAACTGCACGTAGCTGGGACGGTCCTTATTTAAGCTCAGTGTTTGCCCAGTTGCGTTGCGGAAGCATTAGCTCAGTTTTTCCGAGCTGTTGTGGTATTGGTTTTTTCTCCACTCATCTGGATTATTTGTGTTGCAGTCTCGTCCGCCTGGATCATTTGTGTTGCGGTCCCATCCGCCTGGACTACTTGTGTTATGGTTCCTTTTGCCTGGATTTTTCGCGTTTGTGATCCATCCACTGAATTACTCCTTTTTGCGACACCAGTGGTGTGTGTGCTGCTGCGTCCGCTTCCTTTTTTGGTCAGCAGCTGCGTCCGTGCTTCTTTACTGCCTGCGGCTGCGTCTCCCATTTCTATGTTTCCGTGTGTCGCCCATCCACTTCAGGCTCTTCCCTGTTAGCCCTGACAGCTTCTGCACTAGCCTCCGTTATCTTCCATGGCTCCCTTCTAACTTTTCACGGTTTTTCGTTAGCCTCCGTGACTTCACACTAACCTCCGTGTCCTCACATTAGCCTCTGCGGCTCCATGCCAATTCTGCACGGCCTTACATTAGCATCTGTGGCTTCATGCTAGCCTCTGTGGCTTCAGGTTAACCTCCGCAGCCTTATGATAGCCTCCGTGGCTTCACGCTAACCTCCTTGTCCTCTGTTAGTCTACGCCGTCTCACACTAACTTCCGTGTCCTTACGTTAGCCTCCAGGGCTCCCTGCTAACCCAGTACTGCCTTCTGTTAGCCTCCGTGGCTTTTTGTTAACTTCCGTGGTTTCTCCATTAGCCTCCACTCTAGCCCCTGTAGTTTTCTGTACCTCAGTAGCTTTTCAGTTCACTCTCTTCCCCCCGGATTCTTGCTGTGATTACAGTTATTATTAGTATTATTATCATTATCATTGTTATTATTATTGTTATCATCACTATCATTATTATTATTATTTTTTTATTATTATTGTTGTTGTTGTTGTGGTTAGTGTGTTTTGGTCATTAATAATGCTTTGTTTTCTGGGGGACTTCTTAATGAACTGTCTGTTTGCTGGAACCCAGCATTCGCCTGCTTCTGCCTTGATCCCCATGTAACATCCTGAGATTTCACAAAACTAAACATGTGTGATCTGTTTTTAAATGTATGGTACAGGTTGAATTAATAATTCCATATTTTTTGTTTAATGCTTTACAAGACCTGCTTTCATACTTTAAGTCCTGATCACAATGATGCAGTTATTGTGATGTATTATTTCATGCAAAAGCAGTTTCATGATGCTATTCTCATGCTGGACAAGAAAACTGAAGCACCACCATTGTTGTTCACTGTTCTTCTGATGTTGGACTCATCAACATTAAAATTACTCAATGTGAGAGAGGCCCTCAGTTGTTTAGAAGTTACTCTAGGGTCCTTTGTGACCTTGCCAACTATTACACGCCTTGTTCTTGGAATGATCAGTCCTGGGGAAGGTAACAATGGTCTTGAATTTCCTCTGTTTGTACACAATCTGTCTGACTGTGGATTGGTGAAGTCCAAACTCTTTTGAGATAGTTTTGTAATCTTTTCCAGCCTGATGAGCATCAACAACTCTTTTTCTGAGGTCCTCAGAAATCTCCTTTGTCTATGCCATGTTACACTTCCACAAACATGTATTGTGAAGAGCAGACTTTGATAGATCCCTGTTCTTTAAATAAAACAGGGTACCTACTGTTAAAATAAATAAAATAAAACAGGGTGCCACACCTGATTGTCATCAAATTGATTGAAAACACTTGACTCTAATTTCACCTTCAAATTAACTGCTAGTCCTAGAGGATCACATGCTTTTGCCACTCACAATATTTGATCATTTTCCATAGTAAATAAATGACCAAGTATAATATTTCTGTCTCATTTGTTTAACTGGGTTCTCTTTATCTACTTTTAGGACTTGTTTGAAAATATAATGATGTTTTAGGTCATATTTATGCAGAAATATAGAAAATTCTAAAGGGATTTCTCTCTTGAAGGAGTTTTATAACAGTCTCCCTTGTTTCAATTGACACTGGCTTGATTATTAAAATAATAAAATTTTATGTTTGTTTGAGGTATGGTTTTGAGGAATGGTTTCCAAACCCTATGTCACTTCCAAATGTTCAGCTGTTAAACAAAAAATGTGTGTTGACATATCTGTAAGTTGTTTATTTGATACCAAGTAAAAACAAGTACCAAGTAAAAAAAAGAAAGGTGAATAAACACCCTCTAAGTATGGTGATTCCGTATTTTTGTCAGGGTTAGTATGGAAAGTTTTGCATATGCTACTTCCTACAGGAGGGATTTAGTATAGTCTGTACTATATCTACCTGATAAAAGAAATATATTCCCTCAAGCTAGGTTAGGGCTTCACACTCAGAAGTATCTCAGGGCAAGGGAGGATCTACTAGGTATTACTTTGAACTAAAAATTAGCAGTCAACTTACCTTGAAATTATCCTTTAATATGCTGCATACAAGTTTTCAGCTGAAATACGAGTAATGAATATTTAAATCTAAGCTCTTTACAAAATCACACACCAAAGCCAAGTGTTTCTTAAGAGCTTATCTGTATATGGTGCCTCATCTCTAGGTGTAAGCCACTTGTGAGCCACCATGAAGTATATACATGTGGGTCTTAGAGGTTTTGATTCCATAATAAGCATTCACTTCCTTTTGATGCTCATACTGTATGTCTTTCCCAACTCCTCTTTTAACCCTGAACCATTTCTCATAGTCATAAATTAACTCTAACCACTTATTCATGCATCTGAACAGAAAATTAATACCTCCACATCGGTATTATTTAGGCCACCATCCTGCACCTCTCTTTTCAAACTAGATAACAACATGGGCAACTTCCTCAGTACACAGAACAAGTTCAGTTCACATGGACATTTTTGTCTAGGTGTGATGAATGTGTTGAGCTATACAAATCCCTACTGTAAAAAAAAAAAAAGGAATCAATAAATTAATCAAATATTCCTTTAAATTGTTTAGGCTTTGGCTTGGTTCTTTGTTACATGTTCTTTAAAGTGTGGTAATGACAATTTATAGAATTTTATTTAAAAAAATATAGCAGTATGTTTATTCTGTGATGAGTCACTGTTCAGCTGTGACACAAAATTGTCTCTGTGCTGAAATGGATGCAAACATGCATACGCTACCTGTGTTAATAAATGGCAAAAAAGAAGGCAAATGCAGAGAGCCGAAAGACACTTAATAGAATAATCACAGGGGGAAGCAAAGCAGAGCAGAGCAAAATGGAGTTAAAACAGTCCAAAGGTCAAAACCAGATGAACAATCCTACTAGGCAGATAATCAAAAGTCCAATAATTTGGGCAGAGTTCATACACAAAGTAGTAGACAGAGAGAATAAGGGAAAAGGCAGGGATGTGGTGGGCCAAGACCCAACAGCATTCTTTGGAACCATATAATTACCAGTTGACCAGGTATTGGAGGCCTTTGGCTCACCATGGGAATTTAGGAGGACAAACCAAGTAGGCAAGGGCATGATCAATTTCCCTGACAGGAGGAGGAGTGATGGTGGTTTCATGCACTGGGCCAGAGACTGCTGCCTAGTCTTTTCATGATCATGTACATATGGGCCATTAACCGTAGCGTCATAGTGTGACCGGGATGCCTGGAGCATGGGGATGTGTGAGCCCAGGGGATCAGATGGTCCTGGAGAGGAGGAAATATGAACATTGTCAGCAGGTCACTGTGCTGGAACAGGAATTTTCTGGAGGGTGTTATCTAGATCCAATGAAAGACCCAATGGATGTCATGGGAAAAGCAGGAAGCAAGCAGGTTGGGCTACTGCGTCACCCTCAGTTGAGTAGGAGATGGTGAACTGGAATCAGGACGAAAACAGTAACCAACAAGCTTCTTCACACACCTGAGATCATCTAAATTATGGTGGTGGTTAAAGACCACAAAGGGGTGCATGACTCACTTGAGCCAGTGATGCCATTCACCCAAAGTGAGCTTGATGTCTTGCAGTTACTGGTCTCCCACATCATAGTTCTGCTTGATAGGGATGAGATTGTTGACCTCCAGAAAGAAGGGATGACTGGGATCAAGGTGCTTGAGGACTGTGGCAGAGGAGAATGGAATGCCTGAAAGTCTTGGGGAGAGAAATGGAAGGACACATTTTCAGACAGGGATATGTTCTAGAAGTCAGAACCTGACAGATATGTAAGTTCCAATGAGAGTAAATAGATTAGAATCTATGTTATCTATGTATGCAATAATGAAGGAACCCAGCATGACCTGGATAATATCAGTGACAAATGACTGAAGACTGACTGCCACAAGGGAGATAGAAAGGCATATTAAACCACATGCATGAGCTTCTGTGATTTATTTCCACATGTTCTGGGTTTCTGCTGGAGAGAAAAGACAATGCAGGAATGAAGAGGTGTGTTTTTTTTTTTTTCGTCAAGGAACTCATTAGCACTATTGTAGGGCAACTGTGATGGGAGCTGGATTGGAATCAGATGCAATAGCAGGTCAGGGCAGCTGCTGGACCACCAGCAGCAGATCGCCATTCTAAGCCAAATCATTGCTGACCTCAGCTCTCAGCAGCAGGAACTCATGTCTCTTGACCTTGCTGTTACAGAAAATGACACAACTTATGTCCATGGAACCTGCTCCCTCCCCTGTCCATGGAACCTGCTCCCTCTCCTGTTCAGCATCTTCTGGAGCTTCTAATGAGCATTTATTCAAGCTGACTCTCCCATAGACCAATACTGTATCTACAGTCTTTTCATTCATTCAGGCTTTTAGAAGCATCTTTAAAACATCATCACAGTGGTAGAAGCAGTGGCATGATTCTTCTGATCGTGAGACAGAGAAGTCGATCAGCCACTGATTATGCTTTGGAATTCTACACCCTGACCATGGAGACTGCCTGAAGTGACTCAGTGCTCCTGACCACATTTCATTGTGGCCTTAGGCCAGATTTGCAAAAGAAACTGCCATATGAGGACCCTGACCTTTCACTGATCACATTCTTCAGCATTCCAATTAAATTCAACCAGTTGATGGAGTTGAGACCCTGTGCCAGCTTTCGCTGTTCCACCTTTGATGAGCCAATAGAAGTCAGTGCTGCGCACCTCTTCAATTCCAGCAACATCAGCATTATGAGTCAAGCCATTATGGCGGTTTATATCAGCATTCCCAGCCTGCATGCCCAATTTGATTCAAAAGAAGTTCCTTGGGTTGAAGAAGGGGTTGAAGAGTAGAACACACTTTGCCAATATTGTGGATGACAAGCTGGTGTGGAGATGGAATATTCTCATGAAAAGATTATGTACTGCATTAAGCATAAATGCAAGTTCTCCCTGCTGGAATACATCTTCTCTCCATCAAGTGATGATGGAAGACAGCAGGGTGAATGTTCTAATGGAGTGACCACTGTGGAGTTGCCATTTCTTACTGCCCAGGAGGCAGGAATCAGAAAGCGGATGCCCTGGCACTCCTGCACTAGACCTTTTTCCTTGTGCCATCCAGCGGGATGTTGACTGAGACTTGTACTTGTACACTTGTACATGTATATGCCTGCATGGTCGTTGTAGCACTGATGAGTTTGTGAAATTCCAGTACAACTAGGAAGTGACCTGTCTGTAAAGCGGGCTACTGCATCAACAACACAAAATGCCAAATGTGAGTAATACAAATCTATACTGTATTTTTGTGGAAGAAAATTATTCTGGGTTCAAGGTAGTGCAACTTCTGTTTTAGCAGTTTAAATGTCAATACAAAGTCAAAAGACTGATGTGTAAGGCTATGTTCTCACTGCAGGAAAACATATCCCAAATCCATTTTTGATATATTGTTCACATTTTCTTTTTAATGTTTCATGTGTCAAATACAAGTCTGAACAGGTTATGTTCTTGAGTTGTCCTGCATGTGCCAAACTTCAAGCCACCCAACACATTCTCTCAGAAGTAAACAAACAAAATGGAGCATGCTATAGTGATTGTTGTAGTGATTGTAAAGTTGTGGTTCTCATTACTGTGTAGCAAATGCCAACTCAGAATTACCAGGTACATCATAATGAGGACAAGGAAGCAAAAGATGACAAAGATTGTGATGATATTTTGAGTCAAGGCAGCTACTTCTGTGAAGAGTAACTATCAGGATCAAAGACCGGAGCCAAGAAGGGGAGGACATGGATGCAACATGTATGGTTTTACAGTTTTAGAATTCATCAAAAGCATGAGAATGTCAAAGGCAATGTTTACCCATCTATGCGACTGACTTTCTTCAAGATTTACGAAGCAAAAAAATAGCTTGAGGCATCCCATGTCACTAAAATATTGAGTAGGGGTTGGATTGTACTGGCGGTAAGGGGAGCAAGTTACTGGAGGCTGGCTAACCTGATTTTGCATCACTGAGTGCTCATTTTGTTTGAATGTCCACAAGTTTTTCTGTTGCTGTTCATCATCACATATGCATGTTTGCATCCATTTCAGCACAGAGGAAAGCTGTTCATCCTGTTCTCATGCCCAACTACAATCTCAAATCAGAAAAAGATGGAAAATGCAAGTAAAAAAACCTGCAGTGTTCCTTACATTTCCTTTGACTTTTATTTCATTGCAGACAGTATACACCCAATATATTTCATGTTTTTTTTTTCTGGTCATGTTTAATTTCATTTGCTAATAATCATCCATTCCTGCATTTCAGGCATGCAACACATGTAGTAATGAGGTAAAAAAAAAAAAACAACAACAACATTATATTATGATGTAATTTCAAACAGGTAATGTCAACAGGTGATTATAATCATGATTTGGCACAAAAGCAGTATCCACAAAAGGCTGAGTCTTTGAGGAGTAAAAATGGGCAGAGGATCTCCAGTTAATCAAAAAATGTGTAAGAAAATTATTGAAATGTTAAAAAACAATGTTCCTCAAAGAAAGATTGGAAGGGATTTACATATTTCTCCCTCTACAGTGGGAAAAATATCATCATCAATAACATCATTGAGAAATTAAAGGAGTTCGAAGGAATTTCAGTGCGTAAAGGGCAAGGTCCCTCAGACGGCACTACATCAAGAACTGTCATACATCAATAGCTCATAGAACCACATGGGCAAGGGATTCCTTTATTTACTTTTATGCACTACAACACGGAGTTACATTCACAAATGCCACTTAAAAGATCACTGTGCAAAAAAGAAGCCTTATGTTAACCATGTTCTGAAGCGCGTCGGCTTCTCTGGGCTCAGAGGCATCTGGGATGGACCATCATAAAGTGGAAGTGTGTATTGTGGTCAGACCAATCAGTGTTCCAGATCTTTTTTAGGAAGAAATGGACATCATGTACTAAAGACCAAAAGATGAAAAGTACCATCCAGACAAGTCCAAAAGTCAGAGTCTTTCATGGTATGGGGTTGTGTTAGTGCCATTGGCAAAGGTAATTTACACTTCTGTGATGCCATCATTAATGCAGAAAAGTACATTGAGATTTTATAGCAATATATGCTGCTTTCAAGACAACGTCTTTTCCAGGGATATCATTGCATTGTTCAACAAGTCAATGCAACACAAGCCAAATCAGAAAACTTTAGGACTGAAATATGTAAATCCCTTCCAGTAGTTATTTGAGGAACATTGAGGAACATTTTTAAACATTTCAATAATTTTCTTACACATTTGTTGATAAACTGTAGATCCAGAATGTCCTACAAGGTTGGAATTACAATCTGTTCAAACTGTTCGGACTGACATCACTTTGTCATATATCAGATACCTGTGCATATCAGATGACAGTCCTATGTATGAAGGTGGCCCAGATCAGAACTGCAAAATCTGATTGGATGTGTTTTTGCCAATCACACTGACATGTAAGAAACATATCTGTCATATATGGCATAAACGTCTGAATTTACCTGCACCATGAATGAATCCAATGATAATTTTATCACTACAACATTTTCCATCTATTTTAACCAGAAGATCAATTCTGGTCTCTCACCCTTGTACTAGTATGACTTTCAGAGAAGGGGAAAGTTCTAGAAACATTGCCACAATGCAAAGCTATTCCATGTGAGATAGGCAAGCATAGACATGCTATTCCGCAAATATCTGTCTGACAATGTAAGGGGTCGGGCTTCCAAAGTAGCATTTTTGAGAAAGTGACTCTTTAATGTTGAAAGTGGCAGAAAATTATGTCTGCAGTGGTGAACTCCCTCCTGCATTTGAAGCTGCAGGAACATTATGATTAAATGGAGGAGAGCAATGAGGGGTGTGTTGAGTTTACACTTATTTCAACGCTGCCCTAACTATCAATCTTCATAGAACACACGCTGCTCCACAAATAAGCAGGGCAAATACAGGTTAGGAAAACACTTTCATTTGCAGCACCTCTGAAAAGCTGGAAGAAAAAAAAAAAAAAGAAATACTTAATAAGTATATATAAAATAACACAAAATATAGACACTTGGTGCAAATGCAAACATAGATATGTCAGATCTTCAGTAAGAAAAATAAAATAAAATAAATTCATAATCACCAACATTTCTTTGAAGAACACTCCTAGGTCAGAAATATTCTGCCACAGAGATTTCTATCAGGTTTATATAAAAAGCAAAATAACACTGAATTGTGACTAATATTTGTTTGTTCTATTACAGAAGACATAAAAAAAACTTGCAACCACTTGATTTATAGTGACAGGCTAATTTTTATTGCTATTTTTAGAGGTTATGGCAAATTTTGAGACGAATGGTGAGAACTCTCGAAAACTTTGTTGTATCTGTTCCAAATGTTGGATTTAGCTTTACAAATCCCAGCATCCACACACAAATTATACACCCAAAAAATTAAAGGCGATTTTTGATTTTTCAACATTATTTTCTGTATTTAGTCTTCCCAAATGGAACCTATATGATGAAAATAGAAGCCTGGAGGTAAATAAATATGTTGGCCTAAGTGTTTACTTCAATTTAAGCCCTGAATGATCATTGTACTATATGTAAAACCTAAAATAACCAGTGTTTAAATGTAATAGTGCAAATCGCTTGAAAATGAGCTTAAATTCGGATCAGAAGCATGTTATTAATGTCCATTAGTCAAGTATCAGGAGAACACAGAACAAAAATAATTTGCATGGCAGTTTACAAGGAGTAAATTATTGCTCTCCAAAAGGAACATTATTGCCCATCACGTGGCACGTGGACATTCCAGAAGTCAATTGGCAAAACATTTATATAGCTGTTTTGGTTTAATTGAGAATTGTTATGTCTGGAGAAACAGATAAACTGTATTACCAGTATAAGACCCTTATCCCATCTGTGGGCAGTATTATCATGATTTGTTTTGCAGAATCTGGTCCAGGACAGATTGGCATTGTTTCTGGAATAATTAATTGTGAATTATACTAGCAATTTCTAAAAGAAATATCATCTGTCTGTCAGTAGAATGTGGGTCATACAGCAAGGCAGTGGAATGGTTGTTGCACTGAATAACTGAATGAAACTTCATATGTGTGACTGTAATGATGATATTTGTAAGTGATGACATTACATTATTAGGCCGAAGGATGTCTATTGAGGAAAACTGTACAATTGAAAGGAAGCTCTAGTGCTCTGTTGGGCCACCTCTAGCCTGGATATAAGATGAGGTGCAGTTGGGCATGGATGCACACAAGGTCCATATGGTATCCTGTGGCACATTTGTACACAGATGCTGCAACTGGGCCTGTAGATCCTGTACACTCGTAGGCTGCCAAAGCTGGCATCCCAAATGGTCCCATAAATGCTCTATTGCCAATAAATCTGGTGACCGGGCAGGCCAAGGAAGCGATGTAATCCGACAGACACTTTCCTGGGAAACCTTTGCTGTGTGTGGGAGAGCATTATCATGCTGAAAAATGCCAGTTTTAAGCCCTGCCATGAGAGGCAACACATGTGTCCTTTCCATGTGTGTGTGCCTTCATGGAAGCACTGCTCCCAACACCTACTAAGAACTAGGTCAGAACTGACTTGATGGTGAGCAATTCGTTGAAATGGCAATCCTGATTCTCTCAGTCCAAATACTGCAGCATTGGAAGAACTTTTATGTGCTCTTGTGTCCAGACCTAGTATCTAATCAGATCACACCTGTAATCATTTACATATCTGCCTGAGACATAACTGCATGTTTTGCAGGAATCCGACATTTGTATGTGGGTGGGTTTTATTTATTTATTTTTGGTTAATGAGTGTACTCGTTTAGGTCATATAGAAAATTCTAAAGGCTTCACAAACTTTCAGGTATATGGCAAGCTTAGCATCTCTCTGCTTGCCAAGCAAATTGAGCATTGTTGTTCAACAGGCTCAGCTTCAGCATTTCCTTCCACCCAGCATTTAAAAACAATAAGGCAGACATTGGTTAATCAAGAGGACATTGGAGCATCATCTAATTTGGCCAAGTTCTGTAATGTTACCGGCATCTCACCAGGGCCCCTGCATCACCTATCGCAGTGAAGCACAAGAATTGATCAACTTAACTGATTAACACCTGGGAAGGATATTCTCTTGTTAGGAAGCAGCATTTAAGCTGATGATTCCCTCCATTGTCTGTGTGCCTTTTTTTTGCTTCTCTCATGTCCTAGATAATGCTGGCTCGTATTCATTAGCATCTTACTCTCTGAGAGCTCACACATGCTTTTGATATTGAACTCTTCAAACTCTCTCCTTAGAAATATATGTTATCTCTTCTATGTCTGTCTTATTTTAAGCTGCTCTTCCTCTTTTAGTCTGAGTGTGGTTATTCTATTGGACTGCTTGCCACATGCCATTCCCTTTGTGTCCAAGCTGCTGGTGGTGGGTAAGTGGTGTGTCAGATTTCCATTTGCTCTTGCCATCTTCTATAGTCATCTTATTTCTTCTTTCTTGTCACCAATCGATGTGTGATGTCCATAATTTGTCTCTTTATTGTGAGATTTTGAGTTCTGTTAGTCTTTTCTGTCCCTCATCCTAGTTCCTCACACATGTCATTACAGGTTGACAAGTTGTCAGTGGTTTGTAAACTTCTCCACTTGTAAATGATAATCCAAACAGTGGAACTATTTATTTCCAATATGTTGCTAATCTTCTTAAAGCCCTTCCCAGGCTTATATGCATCTACAACTGAATGTATCAAAGAGATATATTGATTTAGGCATGATGAAACCACACCCTCCAATATTCAAGAGGTTTAAATAGACTTATTTCTATAAGATGTTCTCTAACAATGTTCTAATCATTAACACCTGATCTGTACCTAATCTGACACATTTGAAGTAGTGATCTACGCAGGGGCAGTGTTGCCAAGATGATGTCACTTACTGATTTGCATATTCAGTTTTTCATTATAATAGTGTTTATATCAAAACATGTCAGATGAAGAAGGAAGATTTTACGAAGACACTTCATAAAGATCTACATAATTATCTACAGTTATTTTCAAAATAGAAAATAATGTATTATAGCTGGTTTCTAAGAAAAAGAACAAGTCTGTGTTCATGGCACCACCAATTATTAATGTATTTACAAAATGAGACAAACCAAATATTATCATAACACCATTTTGTAACACCATTTTGTATTTTGTACTATAACACCAGTAAGTAGTTGGGAAATAGACATGAAGGAAATGGTTTGAGAAGGAATAATCCACTTTAATTACTTTGATGGGAATATTCGTGAATCTACCGGGACTGTTCTCTTAACTTGTATTTTTATCTATCACTATTGTCTCAACAAAGGCCAAATATATGTAAAAAAGAATTTAAACCTCTGTTAGGATGTCATAACATTTTCCCATGACTGTATATACATAGTCAAGCATGGCTTCTGCAGACTGGCATGTCATACCTCTTTCTCCGCTGGATAATAGATGGTTGCTTTCATGAAGAATGTCCTATTTAGGCTGGATTTGTAGACAGCACTTAGTGGTGAAGAGAAACTTTTGATCATGCATTGTAGAAAAAGAGCAGCAGATTACAGTCAGGTCCCAATGTCTGCGTGCATTACCAAGAACTGGCTTTATTTCCCTGTGCAAACTTTCACTGAGTTGTTGATTATATCATTCATTCATTCTTTTTCATATCTGCTTAATCCAATTAAGCATACCAGAGAGTTGGGGCCTATCCAACACCACAAGCGCAAGGCGAGAACCAACCATAGGCATGGCACCAATCCATCGTAGAGTACCTGCACACACACACACTCACAATGGGACAAGAAACACCAGTTTCTGTGGGAAGGTATGAAGAAACCAGGGTATTCAGATGAAAACCGGGTAGACAGGGGAGAACTTGCTAATTTCAGTCCATTCTGGGAAACGAGACAGAGATCTCTGGAGCTGTCAGCTGACAGCACTTACTACTGCACCACCGTGCTGGTCTTGAGAGCTATATAGCTCACAGGATTCTATATTATATAGTGTCTATGTGTCTGCATATTTTTGCGATATTAATAATTACTAATACAGTCAAACCCCTTTAACTTAATGTACCTGGTTCTGGGACAAGGTTGGAATATCAGATATTAGGATAGCAGGAGCTAAATGCCATTATCTCCTATAGGAAAATGGGTCACATTCATCATATGTACCATCATGCACTCCTATAGTGTCCCACAGAACACGTTTTATAGTACTGAATAAAAGTATAGGGTCTAGACAGATATTCAGAACATCAACATCAGCATTTTTTTTTCATTACAGAAGGTTAGCGAGTAAGAGGATTGAACAAAATTCCACACATTATATCAGGAATCAGGATACCAGGGTTAGATTGTACGATAAACTACCAATTCATTATATGTTGGAAGGTCTGAACTATGGAAGTTTTTTTCTTACCTTGACGATTTTATTTAATAGCAATTTTTGTTCGTAGATTTTATTAGTGACCACTATCATAGCTCAACCTCATAAGTGTAAAAGAATGATACCAGACACAGCTCAACAACTACAGTCACTATGACATATGTAATTAGTGGAAATCTTGCAGTCTCTAAAGCGAGCAGTCTCAGAAATTCCACAGTGAGATGGGTGGAGTTCTAAGATCCCCATGGCTGCACTAACCAACTATCAGCGTGTGAGATTTGGTTTTATTTTAGTATCTTGTGGAGGAGTCATGTATCATTACACTGGAGGCTATTGCACCCTTCTATCTTCCACTGACTGCCTGGAGTTCCTAACATAATCTCCCAGTCTTTTTTCTCCCACTTCTAACTGTCATTATCCAAATTTATGGCATTAAAAAAAATGCATGTTTTACTCAACAAATGAGCTGCTCTTCACTTTTTCCCAGGTGGCTACTGATTTGAGAAAATTTGCAGTGCTACCTGCAAATTAGAGACATTATGAACCTGAGTGAATGTTGTGAATGTCCTCTTAAAAAGCTCAACCTTTCACTACCAAATTGTGACATGATGCACTGTGACCTATATGCACTTTTCCCTGCATTCCAGTCAGAACAAATTCACTCACACAAAACTTAGGTTGAGAATTGCAAACAGATCTGAACATGCTCGTTTCCATTTTTTTGCACTGAATGTTTGTCCAGCGTTAACCCTTTAGCTGGATTTGGGATAAAATGTGTCATTTTTACAGTTGCCAGTGTGAATCTTTGTTTCCATCAGTTTCTTCATATGAATAACATTTCTAACAGAGATTATGATCAGGGCTTATTTTGGCACCAGGAATCACAAATCTAACCCTTAATGTAAACATTTTGAGAGTGCATGCATGCAGTGGGTGGAGTAGTCACAGTGTTTGAGTTTCTGTTGTTTTTCTGTATAAATTGCCATTAGGCCTACTTTACATTTATGGTATGTATTAAATGGTATAATTACCTGAGATTAATGTTGCACAATGGAACTGAATTCCAGCACATTATTACTAAGAAAGTTTTAAAATTACTACTAAGAGGTCTTTAGTCAGTGTGTTCCCTAGCAAAGATAGTGTGCCCACAAAACATCCTGTCTCTCTGTCTACAGTGGAGGCTATATTTGCTGACAGTGAAAAATCAGCACAGCATTCTAAAGAGGCTGATTGAAAACACAAAACTTTCAACTAATGGCTGTTTGGATGCAATGGACACCACGCTGGGTACTCTGAAGTCTCAGCAGGCCAGAGCTTCAATCAGTATTCAACTGGTGCTGGCTGGAAGTGGAGGCAACCTGTGACCAACTGCACTCTGTCAACCACTTGCCAAGAAGTAGAGGGAATGAAGTGAGGCACAGTTTGAGTGAAAGTCAGGACATCAGGACTTTTTGGACAGCAGACTGATAGATCCAAAGCCCACTATCACCACTGTATGTGATTGGAGATTACATGTGGTTACTACTGTCACTGTGTAGCATCCTTTGCCTTTGGGGTCTATGAGATATATTACTCTCTAGATCTATGCAAATGGAAGATACGTGGAAATTACAGCAACCGACTGCCTGTGACTATTCATTTTTCTCACATGTTCATAGATCCTACACCAAACTCATTTATGGTTTATTTTAAAGCTATTACTTTATAGAAACAGTATAATAATATGCTAAGCTCATATCATGGTGCTGTTTTGCTAGTGCTTAAAATATCCTTGAACAAAATCTTAAAGCTGAGTTTTTAATCCTTTGCTATTAAAATGATAATATTTTTCTTCCTATATGAACATTTATATGAGCTAATTTATGGAAACTAAGGGTAAGTTAGATGTTTCTGACTTTGTTGTTTGGGAAGAATTTGAAGCAGCGATAAATCTTCCAAGAAAATGGAGAGGAATAAATGCCTGGCTGATATGGATAATTTACGTCTTGTACTGGAAGAGCCATTTCAAAGCTCCAGTTCAAAAGTCATAATGATGCCTCTTAAAACTGAAATATGAGTACAACTCTATTTTTTAGTGATCGGGTACAACATTTTCAAACAATTTTGCAACGTATAGTACAAGATATTGTGGGTTAAGGTCCTGACTTGAACACAGGACCCCCTGGTCCCAAAAACACATGTATAAACATTTTTTTCCACCAAATTGGCCAGGCACGTGAGAAAGTAATACTGATTATGCTATGTAAGAGCTAGTCATTATATGTGGAAGTTATATGCAACAAAGCATTTGCTAATATTGTTAACCATCTATTATCCAGAATGATTAAATACTCTGAGGGGATCAGTTGTTTCAGTCACTGTATGAAGTGCACATTTGTACAATGCAGTATTGGACATGGATGCTCTAGCTATAGGCTTTTGAGTTTGATCAATTGCAATCAAAAAGTGGTCGTAAAGTGGCTGTCCAGATATGTTGTTTCTTTCATCTACTCTAACCAGACTGGATTTGTGACTGGAATATATTTTGCAGCGTACTCTATTTGTTAAACTTTATGTATAGCATCCATTCAGCAAACCCCAATGCAACTATTATCTTTAGACACTAAAAGGGTTCTTTTGATCAGAACAATGGAGATATATGAATTTTCTGTTGGAACAATTTTGCTTTCCAATATCAGCTATAGTTACTAATTATGATAGGTCATATTTTTACATGGTCCAAGACAGGGCTGCTGCCTTAGTCAGCTGATCTTTAATTTCACTCTTAAGCCACTTGCTTTATGCATTGAAAATAAGCAGTTGCTATATGCTGAAAGTTTGCTTATACATTTCAGACTCCCTGACCTCACTGACCACATTAAAAGTCAGTTTATAAATTTGACATCTAGTTTTATGGTTGGTTATTTAATTGAGAATAGCATTTTTGTTCCTATATGATGTAATCTACAGTGAGGCAAAAAAGTATTTAATAAGTCACTGATTGTGCAAGTTCTCCTACTTAGCAAAGATGAGAGGGTCTTGTAATTTTCGTTATAGATACACTTCAACTATTAGAGACAAAATGAGAAAAAAAAATCCAAGAAATCACATTTAAATGTATGAATTTAAATGTAAATCATGGTGGAAAATAAGCATTTGGTCACCCATAAAAAAAGCAAGATTTCTGGCTCTCAAAGACCTGTAACTTCTTCTTTAAGAAGCTCTTCTGTCCTCCACTCGTTACCTGTATTAATGGCATCTGTTTGACCTTGTTATCTGTATAAAAGACACCTGTCCACAGCCTCAAACAGTCAGACTCCAAACTCAATCATGGCCAAGACCAAAGAGCTGTCGAAGGACACCAGGAAAAAAATTGTAGACCTGTAGCAGGCTGGGAAAAGTGAATCTACAATAGGCAAGCAGGTTGGTGTGAATAAATCAACTGTGGGAGCAATTGTAAGAAAATGGAAGACATAATCTATCTTGACCACTGATAATCTCCCTCGATCTGGGGCCCCATGCAAGATCTCATACCCTGGGGTCAAAATGATCATGAGAATGGTGAGCAAAAATCCCATAACTACACGGAGGGACCTGATGAATGACCTGCAGAGAGCTGGGACCAAAGTAACAAAGGCTACCATCAATAACACCCTACGCGAAGAGGGACTCAGATCCTGCAGTGCCAGGTGTGTCCCCTGCTTAAGCCAGTACATGTCCAGGCCCGTCTGAATATCATGTGGTCAGATGAAACCAAAAAAGAACTTTTTGGTAAAAACTCAACTCGTCGTGTTTGGAGGAAGAAGAATGCTGTATCGCATCCCAAGAACACCATACCTACGTGAAGCATGGTGGTGGAAACATCATGCTTTTGCGGCTGTTTTTCTCTGCAAAAGGGGACAGGGACAACTGAATCGTGTTGAGGGAAGAATGAACGGGGCCATGTATCGTGGAAATTTTAGGTCAAAACCTCCTTTCCATCAGTGAAAGCATTGCAGATCTTTTTCCGTGAACATGGCTGGGTCTTCCAGCATGACTGATCCAAAACACACCGCTCGGGCTCCGTAAAAAGCATGTCAAGGTTCTGGAGTGGCCTAACCAGTCTCCAGACCTCAACCCCATAAAAAATGTGTGGAGGGAGTTGAAAGTCCATGTTGCCCCAATACATCACTGCTCTAGAGGAGATCTGCATGGGGGAATGGGCCAAAATACCAGCTAGAGTTTGTGCAAAACTGGTGAAGACTTACAGGAAGCGTTTGACCTCTGTCATTGCCAACAAAGGTTATGTTACAAAGCATTGAGTTGAACTTTTGTTATTGACCAAATACTTATTTTACACCATAATTTACAATTAAATTCTTTAAAAATCCTACAATGTGATTTCCTGGATTTTTTTTTCTTATTTTGTCTCTCATAGTTGAAGTGTACCTATGATGAAAATTACAGACCTCAATCAGTGGCTGACTAAATACTTTTTTCCCCCACTGTAGATATTAGTTTTTCTAGTGCTCCTTTAAAATTGCACATGGACACTTTACTCAACTTAGACTGACTATTCCCACAGACCCTGAAAAGATACTGTATTTGATTGAAATTTCACTAAGGTAATTTCAGAATTGAACATTGTTTTTACAGTTATGTTTTGAATTATTATTATTATTATTATTATTATTATGATTATTATTATTATTGAATTCAGTAATATTGTCTTTTATAGTCTTTGAAAAAACTAATGCACGCTGATAGAAATGTCAGATTGCTACAAAACTTGTCATGCAGTTGTCTCAGGCAGATATTTAAATAATTATAGGTGTGGTCTGATTAGACACTCACTCTTGGCACAAAAGGTCATAAAAGTGCTTCCCCTGCTACAGTATAAAAAGGCTCTCAGGAGCTTCAGACTTTTGGGTAGTGTACCTTTTGGTGAGAGATCACTGACCGCTAGTCATGCATTTACAACGCACTGAAGACATTTTGCCCAGTTGGCAAACTTTGAGAGGGGGCTCATTCACGGAGAGAAGCAGGTTGGTCATTTCAATGAACTGCCTGCCATCTACTCCATTCTGATCTAGCTGTTAGGAAGTGTTGGGAGCAGTGATTCAATGAGAGCACAATCACAGCAAACAGGCTCCGGGCAGCCAAGACAGACCACCAGAAGTGACAGCTCCCATAGTTTTGTTTTCCACCATCCAGACACAGGTGGCAGCTTCACTACACACCCCCGTCTTTGAATGGACCATTTCCAGAAACTTAACAGAAAGAAAATTGTTGTGATGGCACCCATTATGTGTCCTGCCATTTATAGTCAGCAACTATCGTCTTGTTTCAGTGGTACCATGAACGTGAATCCTGGACTGCTACGGACTGGAACTGTATCAACTTTACTGATGAATCCAGGTTCGGTTTGGGATCCAACAACAGTCAGGTTTGATTATGGAGGCCTTTGCTGTGGAGCGACACTGTTTCCCAGCTGCTGGTGTGATCATTTGGGGAACGATCTCATACAACAGTTGATCACTTCTAGATTGAGCAGACGGCCCCTGGAAGGGCCTCACTGGAGCAGACAGCCTCTGGGAAGGCCTCACTGGGGCAGACGACCTCTGGGAAAGCCTCACTGGGGCAGACAGCCTCTGGGAAGACCTCACTGGACCAGACAACCTCTGGGAAGGCCTCACTGGAGCAGACGGCCTCTGGGAAGGACCTTGTCTGGAACGACTCTTGAACAGACCTCCTCGGGACTAATACTGACATGGAGGTTCTTGGCGCTAATGTCTGTGGTGCCGGGGTTGGTGCAACGGGCTTCGTTAAGAAGCTGAGAGTCACGTCTTGTTGTGGTAGAGAACTAGACAGTCACACTTTGATACCGAGCTAAACGACACTAACAGCTCAGGTAAGGAGCTACTAGGCAACGTTAACGGCTTAGTTAAAGCACTAACGTGTTCATGTATAGTGCTACATGGCACTAACAGTGAAAGGTCCTCATAATCAATTAACCTAGCAGGAGGACCAAAGGTGCACGAAAGTAACTTCAAAAATCCTCGGTAATAGTTTGGGCCACAGGCAAAACATTGGAGGTCCATTGTAACGCCCTACCGGAGAGATGTGATACTATAAGTGAGACCTGGCTACGAGTCGAACAGAAAGGGGATAACCAAAAAAATCCAGCACATTGGGAGATGAAACGCTGACAAAGCTCTGGAGTACCATCAAACCTGGCTGGCAGATATGGAACAAAACTAGAACCCACCTTCTCCATAGGGGCGGAATATTCTGTAACGCGAGTAGCGGCAGGAACTGGAGAGAAATGTATTAAAGAAGCAACACAAACTAAGGAAAAACACAGCTCACAAAAACAGGCGAAGCCGAAAAACGGGTGCAGAATGAAAAAATGGACTGAACCGGAAAAACAAAAGAACACACACAAACGCGGATGAAGCTGCGTAATAACATTATTGGCAAACAGGAGATAAACACGCACATACAAAGCGGGTGTGAGTGGCAAAAGTATGTGAACCTCTAGGATTAGCAGTTAACTTGAAGGTGAAATTAGAGTCAGCCATATCCGGTCAGTGAGTGGGATGACAATCAGAGTGAGTGGGGACCCTGTTTTATTTAAATAACAGTGATCTATCAAAGTCTGCTCTTCACAACACATGTTTGTGAAAGTGTATCATGGCACGAACAAAGGAGATTTCTGGGGACTTCAGAAAAAGAGTTGTTGATGCTCATTAGGCTGGAAAAGGTTACAAAACCATCTCTAAAGACTCCACCATTCCACAGTCAGACAGATTGTGTACAAATGGAAGAAATTCAAGACCATTGTTATCCTCCCCAGGAGTGGTCGGCCAACAAAGATCACTCCAACAGCAAGGCATTTAATAGGTGGCGAGGTCACAAAGGACCCCAGCAACTGAAGGCCTCTCACACATTGGCTAATGTTAATGTTCATGAGTCCACCATCAGAAGAACACTGAACAAAAATGATGTGCATGGCAGGGTTGCAAGGAGAAAGCCACTGCTCTCCAAAAAGAACATTGCTACTCATCTGCAGTGTCTAAAGATCACGTGGACAAGCCAGAAGGCTGTTGGAAGAATGTTTTGAGGACGGATGAGACCAAAATAGAACTTTTTGGTTTAAAAGAAAAGTGTTATGTTTGGAGAAAGGAAAACACCTTACCCAATCTGTGAAACATGGTGGTAGTAGTATCATGGTTTGGCCTGTTCTACATCTGAGCCAGGATGGCTTGCCATCAATGATGGAACAATGAATTCTGAATTATATCAGAGAATTGTAAAGAAAAATGTCAGAGCATTTGTCCATGAACTGAATCTCAAGAGAAGGTGAGTCATGCAACAAGGCAACGACCCTAAACACACAAGTCGTTCCACCAAAGAATGGTTAAAGAATAAAGTTAATGTTTTGGAATGGCCAAGTCAAAGTCCTGAACTTAATCCAATCAAAATGTTGTTTCATTTGTTTAACTTCATTCTCTTTATCTACTTTTACTTTTAGGACTTTTAGTGTGAAACTCTGATGCTGTTTTAGGTCACATTTATGCAGAAATACAGAAAATTCTAAAGGGTTCACAAACTTTCAAGCACCACTGTATATCATCATTACAGTCACACATGCAAAGTTAATTAAATCCCAACTTCTTCTTGGTGCTTTATTTTTTCTTGTTAATGAGTGTAATTGGTGATCCAAGGTCCATTACACTTCAAAAGCGCATGTGCAAAAAGTGAAAGATTTGGTTCTTGTCTTTCCTGCTTGTTACTTGACAGGAAATGCTTGGCCTTTGATGTACTGGCAGGATGGACATTGTAATGCAGCCAACTTCCCAAGGGACTTCCCTAAGTGGCTGTACATGGAGTCTCTTGTGATCACTAACATTTTTCCCCTGCTTTATTTTTTCCAGATCATATTCCCCTAAATACGTAACAAATAAACATAGTACAAACATAGTACCTGTAGTACATATCTCTCTCAGAATTCTGAAACATGTTCTTGAAAATTATTCAGCCATGAGTTTATTTGTAGTAATAATGATTTGTTTTTACTTTCAAATTCAAAAAATTTAGTCAATATGGAGAGAACAGAGTCTTTGTAAAGTCAAGGAATTTTACTTCAAGGCTTGCTTTGCCTCTTTTATAAGTTATAAGTTTAATAATAACATAATTTTGTCTTTCATCAGTCCTATATTTTCCACTATCATCAGGTACATCACTATGTTAAAAATTCTTTGCTTGATTATGAGAATCTGCCACATCAACACTGTTTTATATATTCATGCAACAGCCTGCTGATTCTAAGCATCAGGTATCACAGTTTATTTCCATGTTCCCCTCCCATTTTGCTGTTTCCTCTGAGCAACTTAAACAGGCTTGTGTGGGGGTGGTTGGACTGTGTGCTGAGCTCTGGGTAAGGGCTTGCTCATGCATCAATGTAAGGATTCAGCTAATACTTGTTTGCATTACTCAAAGCCAATGCTTCATAATACAGTACTGTATGTATCCATCTGTTTTCCCTCTGTCTATGGGTTCTGAGAGGACTTTATCTCATATGTTTTATTTGTGCCCAAAAGTTTCCAGTATTGCAAGAACATATTTGACTGGTATTCTAGGGTATATGATATGAAGACTTCTCCAAATACTGAATTTTCTCTTCTTGGATGCTCCAATACATGCTGTCCTCTCATTGATGTAATGAGATCATCCACCTCTTATTGGCACGGTCAACTGAGGACTTCAAGAAGGTGAATACATTTGTCAAATGCAAGTGTACCCAGTGGTTAAATTATATATAAATCATTATATGTTAGCAACTTCAGTGTGTTAAATTGCCTTTCCCCATAGATGTACCTTCAAAGTTAACAGCAGACATCCATGGAAATAATCGCAGTACATGCAAAAGCTCAAACTCTTCATAAGTAGTATTGTGTAACAGTCACGCCACAAAACCCTGTTGCCCAGATTATCAAGCTGTGTCATGAGCAGCGACGCTCACGGCCTTACGGACAGCCACGTGAGTCCCCGCAGACCTATCTGGAAGCCCCACTGCCTGCAGACTCGTTATTGTATTCAGTTGTGGGGGTTCCTATAAACGCGCGTCCGTGAGAGACATTATTTGCGTATAATTGACATTGTGTCGATTGTCGGCCATGCTCGCGCCGTCTGTGCTTCTTAGTCCACTTCCTTGTCCATCTGGCATCTCCGTAGTGCTTCCTTGTCCATCTGGCATCTCCGTGGTGTTTCCTCGTTTGACTGGCTCTGTGGTGCTTCCTCATCCGTCAAACTCGCTTTATTTATCCGTTTTGCATCTAGCGCATTTATATGTTTGTGTCGCAGTCTCGCCCGCAGTGTTTATGCCTTTTTGTTTCCACACCTGTTTTCCAGTTCCTCCAGGTTCGTTTTGCACCCATTTTCTGTTTCCGCCTGTTTTTGTATGTGTGTTCCCGCATTCGCCTGTATGTGTGTGTCCGTACCCGAGCACACCTCTTCCCATAGCTCAGTATCTGAGCGGGTTACCTCAGAGTCTGAATGTGTTAGTCCCGTTTCTGCGCGCGTTGCGCCATTTAGTCTCATACCCATGTACGTTAGCTCTGTAGCTGAGCACGCCATGCCTGTTAGCTCCGTAGATGAGCAGGTAGTGCCAAGTAGCTCAGCAACTGAGCAGGTTAGCTCCGTATCTGAGCACGGTGCGCCCGTTAGCTGCGAAGATGAGCAGTTAGCACCCTGTAGCTCAGTACTTGAACCCCTAGCACCCTGTATCTCAATACATGAGCCGTTAGCACCCGCTAGCTCAGTACCTGAGCTGTTAGCGCCCGCAAGCTCAGTACCTGAGCCGATAGCGTCCAGGAGCCTGCTATTGGAACACACTAGCTCAGTACATGAGCCATTAGTGTCCAGTAACCCTGTATTTGAGCACCCTAGCTCAGTACCTGAACTGATAGTGTCCAGTAGCCCTGTATTGGAACACATTAGCTCAGTATCTGAGCTGATAGCATCCAGTAGCCCTGTATTTGAGCATGCTAACTCAGTACCTAAGCCGTTAGCGTCCAGTAAGCATGTATTTGAGTACACTAGCTCAGTACCTGAGCCGTTAGTTTCCCATAGGGCAGAACCTGAGTTCCGTGTTTGAATTGTTAGTGCTGCCTGGCTCCGTATCTGAGCCCTGCACCTGAGTCTGCTAGTTCCATGTTTGACCTGTTAGCATTGCCTGGTTCTGTATCCGAATAGGTTAGCTCTGTATCCGAGTTTGTTAACTCCGTTTCCGCTAACGGCACATCTCCCAGCTCCATGAACACACCGTTAGTGTCGTATAGTTTTGTATCTGAGCGCACTGCACCTTTTAGTTTAGTGTCTGAGCAGGTTAGCTCCGAGTCAGAGTTTGTAAACTCCGTTTCCGCACACGTCGTGCCTCCTGACCCCGTAGATGTGCTGTTAGCATCGAGTAGCTCCAAGCCTGAGCATGCCGTGTTTGTTAGTTCTGTGCCTGAACATGGTAGCCCAAACACTTGAATACATTAGTCCAGTTTCTGAGCCCAATAGCCCTGTACAGGGGCTCAATGCTCCGCTTGGTTCCTTACGTAAACCCATCGCGCAACTTAGCCACGTACCTGTGTCAGTTGCGCTACTACATTCTGTATCAGAGTTTGTAGCGTCCCGTAGTTTCATGCTTGATAACGTTAGCTCTGCTTCCGAGTACGGGTCTCTTAGTTCCGTACCTGCACAAGACGCGTCACCTACTTCCGTATCTGTGTCCGCCGCACCGCTCAGTTGTGCTTCTAATTTATTAGCGTCTTTGAATAGCTCCTTACCAGAGGAGGACGTGACTCTCAGTATGTTATCGGAGCTAGTCACACCGACCCTGGCGCCATGGACATTTGCACCGACCCCTGTGCCACGGACATTTGCACTGAGGACATCAGCACCCGTGCCAGCGCCGAGGACGTCAATGCCATTGCCTGTGCACCAAGGAGGTTTGTCTCAGAGACTGTTCAGATGCCCGTTCAGAGGTCACCTGTCCCGAGTTTGTAAAGGGGATGCCTGACCAGATGATGCCCGTCCAGAGTACGCAAGTCATGGAGACTGTCCCAATGCCCGACCATGGCATGTCACGTCCATGTCACGCCTCCAGCCAAGTGAGGCCTTCCCAGAGGCCGTCTGCTCAAGTGAGGCTGACCCAGAGTCCGACAGGGGGACTCTCGAACCAGAGTCCGACATGAGGCATGAAGTGTGAATAATCACCAGCTGGAAATGGATAGAAGATCTGCCAGTAAGATTTCATGAATAAATTAAATGGGTCTGTTTTAACAAATTACAAAAAGTCACCACAATCTCCCAAATAGAGGTCAATCTGCTGTTAAGGCCAATCTGTTGTTATTTGATCTATGAGAGGTTGGCGTGGATGTGTGAGTGGACATAAAGTATGGGCTCAGCGGTGTAGCTACCATCTTGGATATAAAAGTCATAGTTATTGTAAGAAGCATTAATGGCAGAATCTACTAAAATTAGTACCAGTTGTTGCTATAGTTGAGATTTTACTGTGAAGCAGTTAATTCTCCCCTCAGATTGCTTAAAGAAAACTCCCTCTGTATCAACAGAAAGCACCTTGACCACCTTCTCTCTCTCTCTCTCTCTCTCTCTCTCTCTCTCTCTCTCTCTCTCTCTCTCTCTGTCTCTCTCTTTCTCTCTCATTCACACACATACACACACAGGAGCATATGTCACATTAAAATTAGATGTTTATATTAAATGATTGTATTTGAACGAATTGATTGTATTGAACGAATGTGGAAATTTTACATTTACATTTATTCATTTGGAAGACACCA